>ONZH01001874.1:0-37481 GCA_900303285.1 Rhinella marina | reverse complement strand
CCCCTCTGAAAATTGATTGACAGCGCTAGGCCGTTTGGCCTAGCGCTGAAATCCCGCCGGCGCATGCGCAGAAGCGCTTGCAGTGCCGAACACCGCAAGCGCTTCCATCCTTGTGCGCACGCGCCGTCACTTCGCTGAACCCGGAAGTGACGGCGCGTGCGCACAAGGATGGAAGCGCTTGCGGTGTTCGGCACTGCAAGCGCTTCTGCGCATGCGCCGGCGGGATTTCAGCTGTCAATCAATTTTCAGAGGGGCGTGGACGTCGGCATCGGAGAGAGCCTCGGGACCCGGGGGGCGGTGAAGAAGCGGTGCTCAGGAAGAAAGAGCCCGCCCCCCGGTGCTCCGAAGGCTCATTAACATAAAGATTAAAGGTCTTTTTTCAGCACAACCGCTGCGCTGTACTCTGCAATAAAGGTATGTTCTAACTGTAGAAGTCAAGGGGTTTTAACCTATGTATTTAAATACATAGGTTAAAACCTAGTGACAGAGCCGCTTTAAATATTTTGTTACTTACCCCTTCTTATCTCCTCCCGTATCTCCTTTAGCCACTCTGGGGTTTTTATTTTTAGATCCGACCATCGGCGTTGGATCTGGCCGGGGGTCCGCACAGTCCTACACCTATGTAGGAGGCCTCGGATCACCACCTCTATGACCTCCTTTTTGTGCACATGTTGATGGCGGTGTGGGCCATCATAGTTCTCCCGGTCCATGACACAGACCATGTATTTGAGCTCCTCTGAGCTAAAAGCAGCTGCTCTTCTTGCCATCGCTAAGCCTCTACGTCGTGCGTGCGTACGTACGTACGTACGTACGAATAGTACGCTAAAGATTTGTACGCTAATGCGTACGTATTCCGTCAAGTAGCGTACTTTTAACAACGCTACACTGTATGTTCGTTACTGGAGTAGGAATGTTCGCAGACGCAGAGTATTTGTACGCTAATGCGTACATATTCAGTTAAGTAGCGTACCTTTGACAACGCTACACTGTATGTTCGTTACTTGAGTAGGAATGTTCGCATTAGCGTACGCATTAGTTTAAATTCTCAAATATGCGTATATTTTGCGTCGCCGTTATTGAAGTCACTTTGATTTTTTCTACTTTTTTCATTGTAATAGCAACTGCAAGTAAACGAAACTATACCCTACCAGACTCCCATTATTGTTGCAGCAATTATTCAGCCGTTATAGCAAGGTTCGTTTTAGGTTCGGTTCGTACGAATCCGAACTTCAAGAAAATTCGCCGAACCGAACTTTTCAAAAGTTCGCTCATCCCTACTAAATACTCATAGTGACCCTCAGGGGTATTGAAGGCCGTCTTCCATTCATCCCCCTCCCTGATTCTAATCAGGTTATAAGCTCCCTTCAAATCCAGCTTAGAGAACCAGCAGGCGCCTTGAATCTGGTTCAGTAAGTCAGGGATAAGGGGCAGCGGGTACCTGTTCTTGACCGTGATCTTGTTAAGTTCCCTGTAATCAATACAGGGCCTCAATCCTCCATCCTTCTTACCCACAAAGAAAAATCCGGCCCCCATGGGGGAAACTGAAGGCCGGATGTGACCCTTGGCCAGACTCTCTTTAAGATAATCTCTCATGGACTGCCGCTCAGGAGTGGAGAGATTGTAAATACGGCCCTTAGGATACTTGGAACCCTCAATAATATCAATGGTACAATCATATTGCCTGTGAGGAGGGAGGAACTCAGTCTCGGACATGGAGAATACGTCCTGAAAATCTCTGATATATCCTGGCAGGATAAGAGACTCAGTGGTACCTTCAAACTGCAATACTGATTTGCAACATTTGGAACAATCACCTCCCCATTTCTCTAATTCTCCTGCAGGCCAGTTGATCACAGGGTTGTGGTCCTGTAACCATGGCAGACCTAAAACGAGGTCAGCAGGTAAATCCCTTAAGACAAGGAAAGAACAAGTCTCAGTATAGGAAATTCCCACAGTTAGGGAAACCTCGGGAGTACAAAATTACACTCTCCCATTATTCAATGGGGTGGAATCTAAAGCAATGATTTGAATTACCTCCCTTAAAGGAACTAACGGAATACCTACAGTTTGTACAAAATCAAAATTAATAAAATTAACGGCAGAACCTGAATCAACAAATGCTTGACCAACCCCCTTAATTTGATCATAGGTAACAGAGATAGGTAGCAAAACTTTCCTCCTTACCACCGCTGGAGTTACCTTGCTTCCCGCCGGAGATCTCCTAGAGGGTGGAAGTTTGGGACACTGCTGGAGCCAGTGGTTCATTTCACCGCAGTAAAAACAGGCTCCCTTCAGGCGTCTCTGGTCCCTTAAGGTTCCACCTAACTGCATGGGCTCCTCTGGAATTCTGGTAGGAGATGGACTTGGAAGAGGAATTTCAGGCAATACGGCAACCTGAGGAATGCTTGAACGTTCTCTCAGTCTCTCTCTCACCCGTCGGTCTAGCTTAATGGCTAAGGTCATGGTCGCCTCTAAGGAGTCAGGAGTAGGATAACACACCAGAAGGTCTTTCAGTTGGTCAGACAGCCCTACCCGGAATTGACTTCTGAAGGCTGGGTCATTCCATCCAGAAGAGACACACCACTTCCTAAACTCCGCGCAATAGTCCTCTACTGGACGGTTACCCTGCCGAATGTCCCTGAGCTGAGACTCGGCAACCACAGTCAAGTTGGGCTCCTCATATAATAGGCCTAAGGCCAGAAAAAACGCGTCCACAGTCAACAGACTAGGGGAGTCAGGGGGTAACGAAAAGGCCCACTCCTGCGGATCACCCTGCAGCAAGGAAATAATGGGGGCGTAAGCGGAAATATAATTTTACGATTTCCTTAAAGGAACGGAAGGTCTTCCGGTTCCCCGAAAATCGATCCGGCAGCTTAACATGGGGCTCCACAATGGGGTTGGATGTGGAGGGAACCACTACTGGTGCGGATTGAAGCTGCTCCTGATGTTGGAGCCTCGCGGCCAGATCCTGGATGGCTTGAGCCATTCCTTGAACCTGGTCCGTGAGAGCCCGCAACTGCTCCATGAGATTGGGCCTGTGATTCTGTCACGAGGGGAGACAAGGGTAGGTGAGCCCTGTACTGAAACCCCTCCTTCTTTCCCTGCCTACTTGCCTCAATCGGCCCTAGGCAGCCGCGGACAACCACGAAGGAGGTCCCTACACTGTATAAGTGCGCAGGGAGGGAAAGGGAACAAAGGGACGGACAAAACACAGACGGAACAAACACAATGATAGATAGTCAGCAAGCCGGGTCAAACACAGGAGGTCGTGTAAATACCAGGGGTGAAGCGAAAGAGAGGTCTAAGTCCAAAATCCAAAGTCCAAAATCCAAGTAACAATCCAAGCAAAAGGTCACACGAGCACTGATCAAAGGTGTAACTAATCACAGGCGTCTGAGTGAGGCAGTTGCCAACTTTAAATAGCCCGCCCAGGATCATGTGATGTGGCCAGCATCACATGACCTGAGGCGGAGCAAGCTGTCCAAACAAATGTAAAGTAGCCATGTGGTGTGATCAGCACCACATGGCTAAACCCAAACAGTGAATTAACTCATGAAGTGCTGGCAGACAAGACCAGCACTTCAATTCCCTATTGCTCGTCTCTAGGGGGGCGGAGAGGTCCGGCGATGTCGTGCAGAGGGAGCGCGACGCCGACCTCGCGTGACACTACATATGCAATAAAATACATACAATCTGTCAGCAGGGCATCTGTCAGCAGATTTGTATCTATGAAACTGGCTGACCTGTTACATGTGCACGTAGCAGCTAAAGACATCTGTGTTGGTCCCATGTTTATATATTCCCACATTGCTGAGAAAAATGATGTTTAATATATGCAAATGAGCCTCTAGGAGCAATGAGAGTGTTGTAGTTAAACCTAGAGGCTCTGCTGTCTCTGCAACTGCTGCATCCTCTGTACATGATTGACTGGCCAGGCAGGTATGATCACATTTAGGCTAGGGCTACACGGCGACAGTTGTCGCACGACAGCCGTCGCAACCCGATCCCTGAGTAGTGGGCATCCCATAGAGATGAATGGGATGCTGCGGCAGTCACAAGAAATCCATCCATCTGTGCAGGGCTCTGCTCAAGCACCCTCAGATTGCTCTCCACCCAACAACTTCATTAAATGTGTATTACTTGCAGTGTCAGTAACCTGGAGCCGGTAATGTCTGCCATCAGGAGAAAATGGGAAAAGGGAAATCCAGTAAGAATATGAGGAGCCTTCTTTGCTGCTAGCTGTTTCTCAATATTGAGCAGACTCAGCAGTAGGGCGCATCATGCTTCCCTCTGTTCAGCAAATGCCGGCAGCAGATAATGCACTTACTTGTGTCTGAGGTGTGGCAAGGGTATACAATTGCACCTTTGTGATTTTTTTATACAGGTAGAGAACGAAGTTTTGAAAAATTCAATTTGGACGCTTCACTGAATTTTTCCAAGAAAGTTGCTTCATTCAGAATTAATTCATCATGAAGCACATTAAATCAGCTATACTCTGGCCTGCAGTTAAACTGCAGGGAGAGTGTATCTCAGTGTATATCACTGTGCATTGCAGCAACATGCATAGCTAGTCCTTTCTGGTAGTAAAACAGTTAATGTGACAGGCATGTCTCATACAGTATATGGATGTGCGCATTGTCATGCAGGCCACCAACAGTTCTAGCTAATCCCTAGCTAAACCAAAACAAAAGCATACAACGGCCTTCAGCAAAGGGGAAAAAACACTGTGTGCCCCTGCAGGAGCTGTGTCCCAATGTCTCTTTAGTGGAACAAAAGAAGGACATGGAGGCAGAGCCAAAAAAGTAGTGGAGAAAAAAAGGTTATTTTAAGCCATGTTGTGGCAATGCAAATACATGCTTTCAAATCACTTCTATTAGCAGTAGAATGACTGTGCATCAGTCTGTGGCTCAGTTCACACATTTATTTGGTCAGTTAAGGGTCAATAACACAGAACAGGTGCAGATCTTTTTATGATACCTTATCTGAGAGTAGAATTCACCATAGAGTTAGGCTACTTTCACACTAGCGTTTTAAAATTCCGGTATTGAGTTCCGTCATAGGGGCTCAATACCGGAATAAAACGCTTCAGTTTTGTCCCCATTCATTGTCAATGGGGACAAAACTGAACTGAAGACAACGGAATGCTCCTGAAAGCATTCCGTTCCGTCTTCAGACCGGAGAACAAACCGCAGCATGCTGCGGTTTGCTCTCCGGTCCAGGCATCCGCACCAAGAAGGATCCGGAATGACCCCCAATGCAAGTCAATGGGGGTGGATCCGTCTGGTGTGACCATAATGGTAACCAGATCCGCCCTCCATTGACTTTCAATGGAGTCCATTACGGATCGGCTACACATAGACACAGACATACACATAAACATACACACACATATAGACAAACAAACACACATACATACTTACATGCTCCCCGGCAGGTCTTCGGAGCGTCAGAGGGACAGGAGGGCTCACACAGGTCACGATTCCCCACAGCGCCCTCTGCTGGGCGCCTGGTGGAATCGTCATCAGATGACGATTCCACCAGGCGCCCAGCAGAGGGCGCTGTGGGGAATCGTGACCTGTGTGAGCCCTCCTGTCCCTCTGACGCTCCGAAGACCTGCCGGGGAGCATGTAAGTATGTATGTGTGTTTGTTTGTCTATATGTGTATGTATGTACTGTGTGACATGTGTGGGGCCGGAGCGCGGTTCCGGCTCCACACATGTCACTGCAGCAGGCCTGATCCGGCAGCACCCTTCACCTGCCGGATCAGGCCTGCCGCCAGTGTGAAAGTAGCCTAACTGCTGCAATTAACTGACCAAATAACTGAAGTGTGAACTCAGCCTTACAATGTTAGCAACAAGACAAATTTACTCAACCATGCAGTGGCTCAAGATTCTAATATAGTGGAAAAGAGCTGTCTCATTTTACACCTTCTGCTGTGTCCACATTGATTGATAGATAACCTATTCTCATGTTAGCCACTGATTCTAATATAGTGTGATAGAGCTGTCTCATTTCACTGTTTGTGGGGTGTCCACATTGATAGATAACATATTCTTTTAGCCACTGATTCTACTATAGTGTGAAAAAGCTGTCTCATTTCACTGTTTGTGGGGTGTCTACATTGATTTATAGATAACCTATTCTGATAGCTACTGATTCTACTACAGTGTGAGAGAGCTGTCTCATTTCATTGTTTGTGGGATGTCCACATTGATAGTTAGATAATGTAATCTGTTAGCCGCTGGCTGAAGTACTAGCCCCATGATAGAGTGGGGAGGGTTTCAGCAGTAAGGTTGTGTTGATATCACTGTTTATTTTTTCCCTTCTTCTGATCCGTCAGAAGAACAGCCCACCCCCCCCCCACCCCTCAAAAAAAAAAGATCTTGTATTTTGAGCATCCGCCGTCATACGTTCAGTATTTGGTCAGTAATTGATCAGTATTTGTAAATTAAAAACAGGGGTTGGTCCAAAACAGAGATAAAATGTCATGGAAATATTTGCATGTCTTCTGTGTTTTGCACCCACTCCTGCTTTTGGCTTCCAAATCATGATCAAATCCCGATGCAAAATACTGACTGTGTGATCGAGGCCTTATGGATGCTCCAAAGACAGGATCCGTTGTGTTTTTAATTTTTTTGTTCTTCTGATGGATTAGAAGTAGGTAAAGAACAGTAAAAGAAAAGGTGATGTCAACAAGGCCAAACAGGGATACTAGTGGCCCCAGAACAGACTGGTGAAGGTGGCAACAGAATGAACACTCACAATAGTGGCCCAGTCACAAAGTGGGGAGGGTGGCAACAGCATGAGGAGTCAACATAGTGGCCCAGTGAAAAAGTGGTGAGGGTGGGAACAGCATGAGGAGTCACAATAGTGGCCTCGTCAAAGAGCAGTGGAGGGGGGCGAAACAGCAGTTTCAGTAACAGCACAAGATGGTGGCAATAGTAGAAGATAGGAGCAGAAGCAGCAGTCGGGTGCCATCAGGCGGGTGGCAGCCTCAAAATAGTGGCAGCGGCATTTAGGCAGTAGTAACGGCCCTTTTTCACAATGTTCTGGTGTGGAAGCACACTGCAGTCAGATCATTACTAGCAGAATGATCTAATCTGATGCATCTGTCACCGGTGTTGGAAATCCGGACTGATCCATGCCTGATTCATCTTTAAGAAGGTTAATCTCTCAACATTTTGTGTTGAAAGGGAACTTCAATTTGAGGTACCTATGTCCCCTGCAGCACTAAACACCTGCTCTGATGCCAAACTACTGGACGGGCAGGAAAGCTAGTCCAGGGCAAACTGGGCCAGTTGTGGCCACAATTCAAGTCTGGCTGCCCAGTAATCCAGGGTATCTTGGCTCTGGGGTGATGGTGCAGTCCAAGTATGTCACCACCTGCTGGTTCTGCTCCATGTCCTGCTCCTGCTGCTGGCTGGTTTATTCAGTAGGCTGGTGAAGAAATGTGCTCATCAGAGACTCGAGATTCAAGTTGCTGATGATGTAGCTGGTGCTGCTCCTGGCCATTTGCACAAGAGACTCAGAAGAACTCCCTTCCCCCATCTCCGCTGCATACTGCCATGGTCTGTCAGGGTCACCTGCCTGGTCTTCCTCATCGTCCTCCAGTTCCTCTCCTGTCGATTGGGCAGATAAACAACCCATTTCTGTATACAATTCCTGAGCATTAATGTCCTCCTCCTCCTCAGCCTACTCTGCCTACTCCGCCAGTTCTGTCCCCACAGGGCTCAGGTGACCCAGAGATATAGGCACCACATCTCCTGTCCCCGGGCCAGGCAGATCTATTAGTATCTGCTCCAGGACTTGAAGGAGTGGAATGACATAATTTATCCTGTAGTCCTGACAAATAAAGTGACCTCCTCAAAGGACCTTAGCAAAGGGCAGGTGTCATGCATTAGCTGCCACTGGCTAACATTGAAGTTACACAGGGGAGTAGGCCTGTCTGCCTGCATAATCAAGAAATCGTTGACGTGTTTCCTTTGATCATATAGTCAGACAAACATGTGGATGCTGGAGTTCCAACATGTGGAAACGTTGCATATGAGGTGATGTTGGGGAACCCCATTCTGCCTTTGCAGGTCTAGGTGGGCGTGTTTTGCACAGTAAGAGTGGCTGAAGTGCATGCACAGTTTCAAGATGAAAGGGGGGCACATCATTTTTTCCCTCAGGGTATACCCTAGTGTTAGTGCTCCTGCCTGATGGCATTTTGGGGTGCCCCTGATGTTAAGTATTTGTATGGGTGTGCGGCAGACAGCCCCTCCAGGGCCGATTGGGTCCTAGTGTTCAGAATTGCTGTGTGGTATGTTGTGTCCCTAATAGTTTGTGTCATGGTGCTCCTAACTGGATACTGTCGCTCCCCGGGGTTAGTCTCCATAGCAACAAAGGATTTGTAGTTGGAGTAAGTAGAGTCCAGGTGAAGTTCAACGGTTTTTACTTGAATAAACTTGCAATAAACTTGTGTCAACAAAACAATACTTGATCTTTCTCTTGGCTCCAGCAGGCAAAGGGTACACTGGCAGGTAAACTTGAATACTTTGCTTTATCTCTCTGCTGTGCTAATCTCTGGCTTCAGTCTGGTTCCTATGAGCTTCAGTTAATGTTTCTTATGAGAGTGAGGTATCCTGTGACCCATTTTGCTGAGTAGGGGGTATTGGCTCCATTTTGCCTCTCAGATGTACTAAGTCATTTTATATATCAGGAGTGGGCTGCTCTCTGAGCTACTTTCTAAAAGCTCTTGCAGCAGTGAGGGAAAACGTTCCCTCACCACACCATACTGCTTCACTCTCTCTCCAACACTCAAGACCACTTCTGAACTTCTTCACTCTTGCCTCCACGATATCTTCCTCCAACCGCTCTCTTGGTAGCAAACAGGACTAGCCTACTTCTGCCTAAGAGGGAGAGAATAGTAAGTTCCAGATACACAGCCACCTGCTGGACAAACAGGCACATTATATATAATAACGGTTGCATAACAATATTATTAAGGCACAGTATCAGAGGACCTGAAATTAAATACACAGATGACATTCTCTGATGGGCATTAGAGACAGTAGCTAGGTGTAAGAATGGTAGTGCTCCCTCTGGGGTACTACAGGTGCAAGGCAGGGTGTGTAGAGTGAAATTTCCAGCATATTGTGTAGGAGTTAGTAACCAGATTTAACATAATAAGCATCTCTCGTTATTGTAGTGCAAAATGAGGGTTGTAATACTTCCAGGGGTGGACTGGCCATAGATCCTACCGGGAAATTTCCTGGTGGGCCTATGCTCAGTGGGCCACCAGAGCTCTCTTCACAACCGCTGGGTACATAACAATCGGATGCTCTCAGCATTCATTAATGCTAGGAGTATCAGGTACATATTCCTGACTGGCGGCCGCAGGTCCTTCTCCTAAATTCAACTGTATTGCTGTCTTTAGGATGGTGATACAGTATCATACTGCAGTGGGGGCTGCACTATAATATTTAGTTCTGTTGGGACGGTATTTTGTGCTACTGAACCCGCCTACTTCTATTGTTCTGCCTGCTTCTGTTTTCCCTGCTTACTTGTGTTGCCCCACCTTCTGTCAATTTAGAACTACCTACTGTGGCCACTTTTTGTGTTTTTTCAGGGCCACTTTAAGTTCCCAATCCGTCCCTGAGTAGGTTCACAACATGGTACCAAAAATGTGCAATTCAAATTCTCCCCAGATGGTATTGTATGGGTATAAGCCAGGTTTAGATACAATGTATTCCTTCACCCTTTCTCTCCAGAATGCTGACAATAATACTTTTGGTAAAATAGCTGTAATATGCTACTGCAGAATACAGATTCAGGGAAACAACCAACCAAGTCATGTCTAAATGTGGATGGTGTCTTAGCAATATTCCACTCACAGCAGTAATGTCTATAGATTTTGATAGCACTAAGTCGCGTAATGACTCGGCTGTTACAGATTCTGAAAATTTCTTTCTCTCCAGGAGTACTTCAACATAAAAATGGTTCTCTCTTAGTAGATCATGCAGAGACTGTTAGCCTCTGTAGCTTGAAGCCTAGTACTGAGGAGTGGAGGACATGGACTTTGCCTCCTTTCTGCTTCCCAGCTAATACTAGACTCTCCTAGACTAGACTATGCTAGCTAACAGTCCACACCTCAACTTCCCTAGGGACCATGCCAGAGTTGATCAACTCCGTCAGTCCCATACATCACTATACCTGGGATACAAAGCATAAAATGACATACTGTAACATAAAGGAACAAAATAACAAATAACCCCTGGCCCTGGGGTACTGCATAAGCCATTTGGTATTTGGATAGAATAGCTAGGGCATATCCTTAGCTTCCTTCTTCCAATGTATCATAATACACCTAAATGCCTGTTAATGCCATCACCTGCAGGCACATATAAATTTGAAGGGGATGCTAATGTATCCAAATCTTTTAAGGGGTATTTTTAGTTGGCAGAAGAAATTATATAGCATCTTATACCTTTATGTTTAGAAACCTCTTCTTTGGTGGGTTCGTGTCTTCCACAATCCTGAGATAGGTTGGGCTGGTAAAGCAAAATTGTTAGGTCTTTTAATACATTGTCTGGGTGTGCAGAAATGATGCTCTAGTATTATATAAACAGGAGTGATTTATAATAATTCTGATATGAATGACAAGCTCAGACACACCCAGGAACAGTTGTTAAAGGCATATCTATTTATATTGGTAATTACAACCATGGGCAGGTTTCTGATCCTTTGACAAGTGTTATAATTATGCATTAATTCATTGACTAGTAACATAAACACTGTGAATAATCCTTCCACCCTGTGAACACTACAATGCATGTGATTTATGCTGGAAATTTACAGCAATAAATATCAGAGACTACATGGAAATCTTGTTTGGCAACTACACAGAGGGCACCAGCTTTACTACAGTATTTAAAAGTTTACTGTACCAGCTATGGCTCTAATTTAGAATCCATCATGATTGTATTCTGTTATAGCTGTTATCCACTTACTGAGGTTACTTTGCCACCGTCTAGTGGACACTGTTATCTTTGGTTTATGTAAGTTACATGTGGTTGTAATTCATTATGTCATTCATCTTGTAACTCCTCTTCTGCAAGCTCACCTTCTTCAGTCTTTTCCTGTTTTTCAGACATACATTACACAGAGAGAGAGGATTTTCCTTTGACCTCTATCATCATTTCTCAAGGTACATTCAATAAATTACCTAATGACATATCCATTGCATCTCCCTCACTGTAATTCTAATTGAAACTGGTGTCACTAGGGAAATGAGTATAGCTAGTTCACTATGTCCCTTTGCTTGTACAGGAGATTACCACTTACACTTATTAAAGACTTCTCTGATGTACATTGGTGGCAAAATAAAATGCAAAATGTAGACTGGACCTCTATAAGGCACCATAATAAGGTGGTACTCACCCCTGAATGCAATGATTATAGGAGTAAATACTTCACTAATATAGTCTCCAGGACATTAAATATAAGGAATCCAAGAGAAAAATCTTCTGTATGCTTAGGTATGATATCAGAGGCACGCATTGCTGTAGATTGGCCCATAGATTTCAATGAGTGCATCATATGGGTACATACAATTCCGAATGTGTGCATGAGACCTTAGGCTGCACATAAACTAAATTTGGACAGTATGCATGTTTTTCTAAATACAAAAAACTGTGATTAATTAACATAATAAGATTTCAGTTGAAATAATGTTTTCAGAATTTTAGAAAATAAGTTTGTAATTGCTGTTACAATTGGTGAACCCTTGCTCTGGCTGTAGCTACTGCAGCTTTGGGCCCTTTTATATGGACCAAGAATTGCCTGTGTACAGTTGCTGCAGATCACCCAACAAACGAGCAATCGCTCATTGTTAGGCGACTACATCTTTCGTTAAGCACCTAAAATAGTTATATTTAGGCAACACCTCACCCTGTGTAAACAAGGATCTGCTGCATACAAACAATGAGACTGTATGTGAATGAACAATCATAGTAAATATTGCAGGAAAATCTGCACAACATGGCACTGATTTTGCTGCTGTGAATTATTGTCAGATTCATTGTGGATTCTCCTCTGCAGAAAATTTGGAGCAGACTTGCCATACCCAATGGGTATATTTATAAGTAGCAGATATGCCAAGCAGGGCCGGCCTTAGAGCTGTGCAACCTGTGCATTGGCACAGGATGCAATATACTTGTAAAAGTGAAGGGGGTGCTGTCTGCTTACCAGCTCACATGAGCTTCACTTCCTCCATTTATTTTCTGTTCTTTCTCTCTTATTGGTGGAGCAGATGGCATGTCTTCAGAGGCCTCCCCTGGGACTCCAGCCTGCCACTGTGCCAGAAACTTCCAGTGTTGATTGTAGGGGAGAACATTGCAGGGGACTCACTGTCTAAGCTTAATGTGCAGTAGAAATCAGGAATCAGTGGATACTATATATATTTATGGAGAGTGCCTAAACAGCATGAGGCATCTTATAGGCAAGGTAATGCTCCTCTGGAATTCTGTGAAAAAGTGTATGCAAATGAACTCTTAACAAGCTCTGACTCTAATGCCACCAAATGTTAGGTAGCTATCTTATAAGTCAATGTTCAACCTTTTAAACACGCCTTATGACATGACTTGGATAATAATTAAGCTGACGATTCCTGGTGGCCCTCCCCCATGTGGCATCACAGTGTGCTATCTGCAGCAATTGTCTGAGATCCCCCAGACCTGGATGGATGACAGTAAAGTTATGTCCAAAGACTGACATCCCCAAGTAGGTGTTAATGTACTTTTCCGACTGCTGTGTCCACCAAGAAAGTGTGTGTATGTGTAACTGTGCATATACACAGTGTGTAGGTGTCCTCATCTACAGTATCTGCCTGTCTGTCTTTCATTCTGTCTGTCTGTCTGTTCTTCTCTACATCTATCTAGCTATATATCTATCTATCCACAAAAACAAATTCAGGGCAGCACTGCTGAAATAAATGTAAAAATGATGTGCCAGTGGCTGCAGATGCGACCCAATATCCAGATTAAATAAAAGAAAAATTCTGCGGCACTCCCAGATGAAGTAGTGTTCTTTAATAACCAATACAACATTTTAGTCTTCTTACTGGTCTTTTCTGTACTTAAGAAAAGTCCCAGTAAAAGTTATGAAACATCGCATTAGTGATTAAAAAACAATACTTTTGAAATTCATCTGGGAGCGGCGTGGAATTTTTCTTTTATCTATCAATCCATCTATATGTACCATTTTTTTTGCTTTAAAAGACGCACCTGATGGTAAGCCTCACCTCAAGTTTTAGAAGAGGAAAAATAATTTTTTTCATGAAATCTCATATCAGATCCTCAGATCAGACCCCCATATCAGATTCTCAGATCAGACCCTCATATCAGATCCTCAGATCACACCCTCATATCAGATCCTCAGATCAGACCCCATATGAGGAACTCAGATCAGACCTCTATGTCAGACCCCCATCAAACCTCCATGTCAGACCCCATCAGACCTTGATCAGACTTCCTTGCCAGATCCTCCATGAATGAAGGAAATGCTTGTTTATCGGATCTTTGGTGCAGGCACATGAATTATGGTTTCTGAGCAGCAGATAGTGCTGTCTAAACAGCAATCGGCTGCCGAGAAACAATGCAGCTGTATGAGGACAACAGCGATCCCTCGTCCTCATGCAGTGGAGGTGATCACTGCGTGTAAATGCACTGGTCTCCTCCACTAAATGAGCAGCTGACTGTCGGGAAGGAAGCATAACCCCAAATTGCTGCTGTTCAGCATTGCCATTTGCTATTAGATAATCTTTTAGCCCATTTTTAAATGTTGACCGAGGATCTTCCGTTCTGCCTCTTGGGGTAGAGTTTGACTACTAAGGCTACAGTATTTTTCGCCCTATAAGACGCACCGGCCCATAAGACGCACCTAGGTTTTACAGGAGGACAATAAGAAAAAAATATTTTTCACCAGACCTCAGCTCACAGCTCTCACCAGACCCCCAATAAGACCTCAGATCAGACCCTACTATGAATAACCCCCAATCAGATCTCAGATAAGAGGCCCATGTCTCTCATCAGCCCCATGCCTCTAATATCAGCCCCCTATGCCTCCCCCCTATCAGCCCTCAATATGAGCCCCCACTGCCTGTGTCACCCCCCAATGCCGCCTCTATCGGCCAGCCCCCAGCCGCAGAGAATATAAAATAAATAAACCACTTACCTCTTCTGCTCCTGGACGCCGCCACTCCTCTTCGCCCAAGCTCTTGCTTTGTGCTGTGACTGGCGCGCACAGCGTGAGGTCACAGAACGCCCTCACGCTGTGCGCAGCCCTGCACAGCCAACAGCCAAGCGGAGGACCAGGAAGCGGTAAGTACAGCTCCTTCATTGCTTCCGGGTCCTCTGGTGCTAATGAGCACTTCCATAATGGAAGCGCTCATTAGCATTTGCCCCATAAGACGCAGAGACATTTGCCCCCCACTTCTTTGAGGAAAAAAATGCGTCTTATAGGGCGAAAAAATACAGTAGTTTCATACTAGCGCTAAAATCTTAGCTGAATACTACCTTCCCCCGCTGCTTGCGTTATTTGTCTGGCTGAGTCTTAGCACTAATGTCGGAAACAGGTCAGATCCCCACCGGTTCCCATTATAGTTAATGGGTCCTACAGTGCTCTGGCAGTTTCCTCTGGCAGGCTGTTCTTCTGCTGGAGCAGCCTGACAGAAGATTTTAGTGCTAATGTGAAACTAGCCTAACTGTAAAGAATCCTATCCTGTATTGACGTCTGAATTACCTTTCTACCACACGCAAAGAATGTCCCCTGGTCCTTTGTAAAGTCCTTGAATGAATAAATCATGTCCCAGTTCTTTGTACTAACCACATATGTATTTAGAAATGTAAATTAAGTCACCTCTAAGGCTTCTTTTTTCCAAGCTGAACAAGCCCAATTTTCTAAGCCTCTCATTATAACAGAGACCTTCCATCTTGTACATGCATTATAGTATATGGATATCCAGTATAGTATATCTTACCATAGACAGAGCGCGTGGAAACACGATGCTGAAAATGAAAATGACTATTACAATAAGGAACTGAGAAACTCATACCGAAATGCTGTAACCTACCAATGTGTTCAGGTATTACTGTCCTCAAGCAGGAAGGTCTGATGAGACACAGTACTCTGAATCAACTTTGTGTGTGTATATACCAGTGATGGCTAACCTCGGCACTCCAGCTGTGGTGAAACTACGACTCCCAGCATGCTCCATTTATTTCTGTTGAGTTCTGAGAGCAGTCAAGCAAGGGGGGCATCTTGGGAGTTGTAGTTTTACCACAGCTGGAGTGCCAAGGTTAGCCATCACTGGTATATACCATATATATTGCAATAATTGAAGACTAATGAGAACATTTAAAAGGCTACCTTCAAGGCTATTTTTTCTTATTATTGATGCTATGTATTGTCGGCTAAACATACTCGAAATTAGGTGTTTTATGAAAAAAAAAACTTTTACTGCAACTTCTGTGTTTCACAGTACATAGCAGATGCAGAAAGCTGTTCAGTGGTAGATCCGTTCATTCTTCAGCCCCTCTCTGACTTCTGCTGGATGAGCTTCTTACAAGTAAAACATATCCTTTGCAAGAAAAAATGGTTGTGGGGCTTACTCCAACTGATATGAACTTGCATAATGTATGTATAATATGTAATTTAATATATAATTAATTAAATTTAAAAAAAAAAAAAAAAAAAATATATATATATATATATATATATATATATATATATATATATACTTAGAATATATTTATGATGCAGTATATTATACAGTCATGTTATATATTTTTATTTTATATTTTAATTTTAAGTTATTTATTTTTATTTATATTATTATATATTATATAATAATATAAATAAAAATAAATAACTTAAAATTAAAATATAAAATAAAAATATATAACATGACTGTATAATATACTGCATCATAAATGTATGAGCATTTTGAGCACTGACTGCGTGGGAATGGGGAAAGTAGGAAAATAAGAAATAGCAATCTGGATCTGTGTTCCATAGTACTACTCATGTACTACTGCAGATAATAGTCCAAGATCATGATGACAGGATCCTTTAAAAGAACTATGTGAATCATATTACTAGGAATCTTTAGTGACATACATTTTTCCAGTGAGGGATGCATATCATAATTAAATCAATAGCTTAGGTATGCCCTTTAATAATATACTCTATAAACTCACTTCAGTACTTAATATGCTTAAATCTTGTGTGAACAGTCAGCAAAACAGTGTATGCAGCCTGTCACTGTGCTGATTAAGGGTCTGGGACAGGAATTAGGACTAGCATCATATTTTATTATAATATATTTTATTCTTACATTATACAGAAATTTTTTAATTTTTATGCAAAGCTGGCTAACATCTCATATTACACATAAATACCATGAATACAGTTTTAACCATCAAAGAGATTGTAATGTAAAAAATGGAAATCACACATCATATAGTACATAACTCATAGTGCATATAGTACAATCTCTTTCTAACAAAGCCTGAGAGCCATGTACCTCACGTGGATCAAGAGATCTCCCCATTCATTGCCGTAAGGGTGCCTTCTACACACGGCAGATTTTGTGGCAGAAAATTCTGCGACTGAAAATCAGTTCTATTAATTTGAATGGAAAGGCAAGCACATGGATTTCTACAAGGTGTATGGAACTGATTTTCAGTCGTGGAATTTTCTACTACAAAATCTGCTCCGTGTGAAGGCACCCAAATTGTTCTGCTAGATTTATTTGAAGCTGCAGCTCAGGGGGTGTCTCCTTTCTGCTGTAGATTAGGATGCGTGTGCTTTCTCGGGTGGAGTGTCCTTTCTGCTCTAGATCAGGAGGAATCGCTTTGCCAGGAAGCATGGCCTTTCTGCTGCAGCTGTCTTGCTGTAATGATCACAGCTTCAAACAGTGTGTATGGCCAGGGGCGCACCTACAGGGGGGGTCCAGCGGGTCTGGACCCCCCCTAGAACCATAAAGAAAATTTTTTTTTTTTTTTTTTAATACCTCAGGGCCGCACCGCAATCGCCACAGGCGGTGCGGCCCTGGTTCGTTTTGCGGGCGGCAGCAGCGCTAAAGAGGAGAGGGGAGAGAGGTTTTTCTCCTACCTCTCCTCTGCGCTGCTGTAATGTGGTATGTGATTGGTGGAGAAGCAGAGGGCGGAAGCTGCTTCTCCACCAATCATTTCAAGCCCCCGCCAGAGCCCCATGTGACTGGCTGCCCGGCCAGTCCTTCCACCGGGCAGACCAGACGGACCTCGCTCCCGCCGGAACAGCCATCCGGCCAGCCGACCTCCTGCTGCAGCAAGAGAAAATGGTGAGTATTGTGCCCCCCCCCTGCCCTGTATTGTGCCCCCCCCCCCTGCCCTGTATTGTGCCCCCCCCCTGCCCTGTATTGTGCCCCCCCCTGCCCTGTATTGTGCCCCCCCCTGCCCTGTATTGTGCCCCCCTGCCCTGTATTGTGCCCCCCTGCCCTGTATTGTGCCCCCCCTGCCCTTGCCCCCCTGCCCTGTATTGTGCCCCCCCTGCCCTGTATTGTGCCCCCCCCCTGCCCTGTATTGTGCCTCCCCGCCCTGTATTGTGCCTCCCCGCCCTGTATTGTGCCTCCCCGCCCTGTACCGTGCCCCCCTGCCCTGTACCGTGCCCCCCTGCCCTGTACCGTGCCCCCTGCCCTGTACCATGCCCCCCTGCCCTGTATTGTGCCCCCCTGCCCTGTACCGTGCCCCCCTGCCCTGTACCGTGCCCCCTGCCCTGTACCGTGCCTCCCTGCCCTGTACCGTGCCTCCCTGCCCTGTACCGTGCCTCCCTGCCCTGTACCGTGCCTCCCTGCCCTGTACCGTGCCCCCCCTGCCCTGTATTGTGCCCCCCCTGCCCTGTACCGTGCTGCTCTGTACCGTGTCGCCCCGGCCCTGTATTGTGCCCCCCCGCCCTATACCGTGCCGCCCTGCCCTGTACTGTGCCCTTGTCTTTTACCATGCCTCCTGTACCGTGCCCTGTACTAGGGTTGCACGATATATCGAAAACTCGGTACGGTTTCGGTACCTAGTGTGGTACCGAAGCTCGATACCGAGTTTTCTTGCCGTCCGATACTTAGAACATGGCGTGCGCATCACTTTGATGCGGTTGCCATGTTCTAATATCTGCCGCGCTGCCAGGGGCCCCGCGCCCCCCTCAGATCAGCCCACCCAGGTCCCAGCCACTTAAAAAAAAAAATCATACTTACCTGTTCTGGCCGCCGCTGTCCTCACTGGTTCCGCGCTCCACCTTCTTCCCTGGCGCGCACTATGACCTGACGCTATGACCTGACGCAGCGCCAGGTCATAGTGAGCGCCGGCAGGCAAGAGAGTGGAGCGGGGAACCTGAGGACAGCGGCGGCCAGAACAGGTAAGTATGATTTTTTAAAGTGGCTGGGTGGGCTGATCTGAGGTCTGAGGGGGGCACAAGACGCTGACCTGAGATCTGATGGGGGCACATTGTGTTGATCTGAGGGGGGCCACAAGACGCTGACCTGAGGTCTGATGGGGGCACATGGGGCACATTGTGTTAATCTGAGGTCTGATGGGGGCACAAGACGCTGGTCTGATGGGGGCACAAGACGCTGACCTGAGCTCTGATGGGGGCACATTGTGTTGATCTGAGGTCTGAGGGGGCCACAAGACGCTGATCTGAGGTCTGATGGGGGCACATGGGGGCACATTGTGTTAATCTGAGGTCTGATGGGGGCACAAGACGCTGGTCTGATGGGGGCACAAGACGCTGACCTGAGCTCTGATGGGGGCACATTGTGTTGATCTGAGGTCTGAGGGGGGCCACAAGACGCTGATCTGAGGTCTGATGGGGGCACAATGTGTTGATCTGAGATTTATTATCCCTGTACGGTGACATCACTGTGTTTATTATCCTGTACTGTGACATCACTGTGTTTATTATCCTGTACTGTGACATCACTGTGTTTATTATCTCTGTACTGTGACATCACTGTGTTTATTATCTCTGTACTGTGACATCACTGTTTATTATCCCTGTACGATGACATCACTGTGTTTATTATCCCTGTACAGTGACATCGCTGTGTGTATTATCCCACACTGCAGGAAGAGGTAAGTGGTCTGTGTTTGTGTGTTTGTTTTCTATTTTTCAGGGTCGTGAATGCAGAGGACTACGTCGGATTCGGTGGACTACGTCGGACCAGCTTTTTTTTTTTTTTTTAATAAAATGGTCAAACAGGGGTCTGGGGGAGTGTTTATTTCAATAAAATGTTTTATACTTGTGTGTGTGTGTATTTTTTTTTTACAATACTACAGTTTTAGTAATTACGGCTATCTACAGACGGCCCTGATTACTAATACTGGGCTTAGTGCTTGCCGGTATGACAGGCCAGCACTAACCCCAACATCTATTACCTCGGCACCCACCGCCACCAGGGGTGCCGGGAAGAGCCGGGTACCCGCAGGACCGGACCTTCTAAATTGAGGGTCTGGCTCTGGGGCGGCTGCAGGCTGGTACCATTAGGCTGGGAAGGGCCAATAACCGTGTCCCTTCCCACCCTGGTAGTGCCAGGCTGCAGCTGCTGGTTGTATCTGGCTGGTGAAGGAAAAAAGGGGGGACCCCACGCCATTTTTTTTTCAAAAATTTCATTATTTAAAAAAAAAATGGCGTGGGATCCCCCCCTTTTTTCCTTCGCCAGCCAGATACAACCAGCAGCAGCAGCCTGGCACTACCAGGGTGGGAAGGGACACGGTTATTGGCCCTTCCCAGCCTAATGGTACCAGCCTGCAGCCGCCCCAGAGCCAGACCCTCAATTTAGAAGGTCCGGTCCTGCGGGTACCCGGCTCTTCCCGGCACCCCTGGTGGTGGTGGGTGCCGAGGTAATAGATGTTGGGGTTAGTGCTGGCCTGTCATACCGGCAAGCACTAAGCCCAGTATTAGTAATCAGGGCCGTCTGTAGATAGCCGTGATTACTAAAACTGTAGTATTGTAAAAAAAAAATACACACACACAAGTATAAAACATTTTATTGAAATAAACACTCCCCCAGACCCCTGTTTGACCATTTTATTAAAAAAAAAAAAAAAGCTTGTCCGACGTAGTCCACCGAATCCGACGTAGTCCTCTGCATTCACGACCCTGAAAAATAGAAAACAAATACACAAACACAGACCACTTACCTCTTCCTGCACTGGGATAATACACACAGCGATGTCTCTGTACAGGGATAATAAACACAGTGATGTCACCGTACAGAGATAATAAACACAGTGATGTCACAGTACAGAGATAATAAACACAGTGATGTCACAGTACAGGAATAATAAACACAGTGATGTCACCGTACAGGAATAATAAACACAGTGATGTCACAGTACAGGGATAATAAACACAGTGATGTCACAGTACAGGAATAATAAACACAGTGATGTCACAGTACAGGGATCGGCGTCTCGTGCCCCCATCAGACCTCAGGTTCTTCTTTATTTTGGCGAGGTATCGTATCGGTATCGAACTCAAAATTCTGGTATCGTGACAACCCTGCACTGTACCGTGCCGCCCTGCCCTGTACCATGCTTTCTGCCCAGTACCTTGCCTCCTGCCCTGTACCATGCCTCCTGCCCTGTACCATGCCTCCTGCCCTGTACCTTGCCTCCTGCCCTGTACCATGCTTTCTGCCCAGTACCATGCCTCCTGCCCTGTACCGTCCCACCCTGCCCTGTACCGTGCCTCCCTGCCCTGTACCGTGCCTCCCTGCCCTGTACCGTGCCCCCCTGCCCTGTACCGTGCCCCCCTGCCCTGTACCGTGCCTCCCTGCCCTGTACCGTGCCTCCCTGCCCTGTACCGTGCCCCCCTGCCCTGTACCGTGCCCCCCTGCCCTGTACCGTGCCCCCCTGCCCTGTACCGTACCGCCCTGCCCTGTACCGTACCGCCTTGCCCTGTACCATGCCTCCTGCCCTGTACCATGCCTCCTGCCCTGTACCGTGCCGCCCTGCACCGTGCCGCCCTGCCCTGTACCATGCCTCCTGCCCTGTACCATGCCTCCTGCCCTGTACCATGCCTCCTGCCCTGTACCATGCCTTCTGCCCTGTACCATGCCTTCTGCCCTGTACCTTGCCTCCTGTCCTGTACCGTGCCTCCCTGCCCTGTACTGTGCCATTTCCTTACTGGCATTTGGCACTATATTGGCATAATTTGGGGGCACTATGGGGGCATCTGGTGGCTCTAAAGGGGCATTTTGTTTACTGGCACATTATAGGGGGCACGATAGAGGAGATTGGCACTATGGGGCATGTGGTGGCACTATAGGGGCCTCATTTGGGGGCATCTGGTGGCTCTAAAGAGTCACTTTTTTACTGCCACATTATGGGGGGGCACTATGGCATCTGGCACTAAGGGGTAATTTTTTTCTGGCACATTATTGGAGGTACTATAGGGGAGAGCAGCACTATAGGGGCATCATTTGCAGACACTATGGGGGCATCTGGTGGCTCTAAAGGGGAATTTTATACTGGTACTTTATAGGGGGCACTATGCCATCTGGCACTAAGTGGGCAATTTTTACTGGCACATTATGGGGGAGAGGAGCACTATAGGGGCATGTGATGGGGCAGTAAGAAGGGGCATATTATGGGGAACACTATGGGGGAGAGGAGCACTATGAGGGCATTTACTGGGGCTCTATATAGGGGTATTTTATACTGGTATACATTATTGGGATATTAGCTCAACTGCGGGCACTAAGCGGGGGTATTATTGTGAGCTTTACTACTACTGGGGGGCTATGGGGAACATGATGTCTAGTATGGGCACTATGGGGACATTATTACTACTAAGTGTGGTCTAGCAGATAATTATTTCTATTGGTGGGATTTTGGGGAGCACTGTTACTTTTGGGGGGCACCCTGGCATAATATCATTAGTGTAGGTGCAGTTATTTTTTAGAGCACTGTGTGCCAATAACTGTTGTAGGGGGCACTATCTGTGTGGTAGTAGTATTTTTCAGGGGACAGTTTCTGCAGTATAGTATTGGGGGAGCACAGCGGGCACAGTATTGGGGGTGGCAGGATGAGGTTTTCAGAAGATGTAAAGATGATGGAAATGTGGAAAACTAATGTCTGTTTGTATTTCTGCAGAGACGAGAGATGGCTGAAAAATCTTCATGGCGGTCTGGTCCGAATGGAGAAGATGAGGAAAGAGAACGTCTACAACAAAGGTGACATCACTGGATGTAAGAGGTATGGGGCGCTGTGTAGGAGAGGAGATGCTCCGGCTCCTCCCTCTGCCATTTACAGAAGGAGGATTCAGAGCTGAGTGAGGATGACCAAAGGGGGTTAGCAGGGCACAGGCAGGTGGCAGATGGTGGGGGGGGACGCTCAGGCCTGGAGCAGGATCTGGGGAGGGAGGACAGTGGAGGATCTTCCTGGCTGTAGCCTGCTGTTGTATATTGTATAATGTGAAGCAGGCAGTGCAGCCAGGACACGTCCTCCCCTCTCCATATGATGTATAGAACTGGGCCTCAACCATATCATTTCAGCTGTAGTGTTTGTTGGGAGTGGTCTATTAGATATGGGAGGGGCTTATAACAATGGGCGGGGCCTATTTCGCCGCGGCGCGCTACGCGCGCCGCAACTTTACACTGCTGCTATGTCTTTAATGTATGTGGGCGTGGAGAAAAATAGCCCCACCCACAAGAAGCCACACCCTTTTTCCTTTTCGGACCCCCCCTAGAAAAAATTCCTGGGTGCTCCCCTGTGTATGGCTGAAGTCAGTCACTTGAAGAATGGAAGTGAGCATCTGTGTCCACCTCAGAGATGGTACTGTGGTGGACAGAGAAATCAGGAAAACCACTAACTGCAGGTGGCACTATATACCATAATTTAGACACATTTTATTGAATAACTCAGTGACTATGCTACATTTTCCAGTCTGCCCATTGACTATAAACGTCCTGGTAGTGGATCTCTATCTCTGAATGGACGTTTTAAAACATCCTTGAGCTTTGCCCCCTGTGTGCAGCACCTGTACATAGAAGCGTACAAATGATTAGATGCGTAGCATTAGCGTACAAATTATATTATGCATACGTAGCGTGAATACCTGACATCTGGTGTATTTTTTTCTGCCGCTAATCAAGGCGACATTACCTGTGCTGCGTGTGCAGTATAACGTTTCTGTTTCAGAAATACCTGACATCTGGTGTATTTTTTTCTGCCGCCAATTAAGGCGACATTACCTGTAAGACGTGTGCAGTATAACGTTTCTGTATCCTAAATTCCCAGACATCCGGTGTATTTTTTTCTGCCGCTAATCAAGGCGACATTACATGCGCTGCGTCTGCTGTTTAATGTTTGTGTATCCTAAATATTTCTGACATTCGGTGAAATTTTTTCTGCTGTTGGTGACAGCGACTTTACATGCGCTACGTCTGCTGTATAACGTTTGAACATCCTAAATACCTGTGACATTCAGTGTAATTTCCTAACAATTTTTCCTCTAAAATCGATTTTATCTTCGGGTTTGAGTGTATTATTGTCATTCTGTAAAAGTGGCGTAATACTTGGACAACATTGTTCCCAGCAGCGACTTGGGAGTCTAAGATGCATCCAGACATGCTGTTCCCAAACCATTTCAGTGGTGTTTTCATCATTTTCTCACCTTTCCCTATGAACCAGACACCCTCCCCTCTTCAGAGCAGGGGGTGCCTGGTTTAGTGCTCTGGTTCTCCCATTGACTTCCATTGTGCTCGGGTGCTCGGTAGAGCACTCGAGCACCACCTAGTGTTCTAAACGAGCACTGCGGTGCTCGATCAACACTAGTAATATACTATATTTATGTTTTGTAATGTTTCCCCAGAGAAATAGACACCTGAAGTTCAGGTATCTATTGCGCTTTAGAATCCGTGCTCCCATACAGCGCTGTATACAGGAATATAGACTCTCTGCCGCCACATCTCTTCTCCTGCCTATACCAGCACTGCTCTCCTAAAGCCTGGAATAGATGCCTTAGCAGAGTGGGCACAGTCAGAGGAGCAATGTCTTATTTGATCTCCTGCCCCGTGCTCACTATCTCTGCCCTGTTAACAGAGCAGAGTGAGTGAGCACAGGGCAAGAGTTCACATAAGACATCTCTCTTCTGCTTTGTGCCCACTCTGCTAAAGCCTGACATAGCCCATCTATTCCTGGCGTTAGGAAAGCAGCACTGGTACATGCAGGAACAGCAATGTACAGCGCTCAGTGCGGCTACAGGGAAGTCCGTACTATAATACACAGTGCTGTGCGCGAGTACGGATTCTAAAGTGCAATAGGCATCTGAACTGGTGGTTATTTTGCTGGGAAAGGTTAGAAAAATTAATTATATTAGAAAAATTAATGTTATAATATTTACAATAAGTTTTCATGAACTATATGAAAAGGTTTAGGTACACCTTAAGAAATGAAAGAAAGTCATTTGCAAAAAGGTGGGATTATTCATCTAGGGACTGTTTCTTGACAATGTTTGGCCACATACTAGTTGGAAATAGGAAATTTAAATAGGTTGCCCCACGAAAAATACTGTACAGTTTTCAAACCAACATCGGGATCTGAATACTTTTGTAATTCCATGTAATTTAAAATTTAGTATAGTCAGTGAGTTATTCAATAAAATGTATCCGCATAGCGCCACCTCCTGTTTGTTCTTTTTCTTATTTCTTTGACCTGCTCACTGAGATGGCCACACATGCTCAGTTTCTTCCTTCAACTGCCTCCTGGGCTGTCATACGGAGAGCTGAGACACGCCCGCTTAGATGCAGCAGAAAAGACACTCCCCTTATGCTGTCAGCTTGATGTAAATCTAGCAGAGAAATGAATGGGGAGATCTCTGGATCCATGTGAGATACAGGGCTGGTTCTAGCTTTGTGACAAACAGATTTCCATATACTATATGATGTCTGATTTTCATGTTTTATAATAATGGGATAACCCCTTTAAACTCCTTGCTCAGGGTTGCCTTCCTTTAAAAAAAATCAGACAATTGTTTATGGATAAACTGGAAAACCAAAGTTCAATAATAAAGAATAAACTAATATACAGTTTATTTATATTTGAGATATTAATATGAATACATGTCTATGATATATAAAATTAAAATAAAATAATAACTTGATAATATAATAATAAAATGATAAAATAATAAAATGATAAAATAATAAAATGATAATTAGAATCACACTATCCTGCACAAGTTCCTTCAGCATCAAAGCAAATCACAAACACATCAATATTTTATTTTATTACGGATATGGATACTACATCATATTTCCCTGAATTTACAGATTGGCAACATGCTAGAGTCCCAACTTGGCACTGTAATTTGCTTTTCTGAAGAAGATGAAACACCTTTTGAGGGTTACACTTTCAATCTGAGGACAACTCATAGCTATATGAAAAAGATAAATCTTTTTACAATCTGGGTTTCAATTCTTTGGACTACCACTTTGACAAGTTCTTCAAAAGAGAAGGTGATTGATATTGAAAATAGACTTGATATCAGTAAATAATTCAATGGAACTTTTTTACATGACCAAATAGCAGAAAAATGCCAGTTTGTCTATCTATATCACAAATTAGATTAAAATGTTAAAAATCATAGGATGCTCCAACACTGTAATTTTATGTAAAATATTCACCAAATATTAACTTAAACAAACATTTCAGGAGAACTGATAGGTCCCCTTTAAGCAATTCTAGTGGGTCCATCATTCTATTGATCACATGGGTCCAAGGGAGATGTCTCCGTTGATTACACATTAATGGCTTTTAATTTTCTCCACAGAAACGTGAATTTGCTAGTTTTGACAAGTCTAAATTGTTTTGACATTGCCTAGACTTGGGTACCTAGTCTAATGACCCCCCCCCCCAGACCAAGTCCCATAAGGAGGCCCTCATATCACCAATTTATGGTCGGTGCACTGTAGAGGATAGTTAGCAGTAAAGTCAGGAATGTAGCCGTGGTTGTCAGTGGAGCTGCTATCAGAAGTAGAACCACACTAAGCAAAAGTAACCCAGGAACAAGGTCGGGGAGAATGGAGTCAATAATGCAAGAATAATAGGCAAGGGTGTACGTACCTTGATCTGCGGGCAAGGGGTTCATGGGAATCTCTACTTTAAATAAGCTGAGAGACCTGATTTCATTGAAGGCTGATGGTCATGGTAACCCAACACAGCCAGCAGATAGAAGTAGGAAGCCACAACTGCTGGATCGCCTCTGGAGAAAGACAGGCAATGCAAGAGATTGTCTAGGACATTGCTGGCGACTGAACCCAGACTGCTTATTGCTGGAGCCAGGCACAATGGCCTATGCTAACAGACTAAAAACAAACAAGCCATATATCTGATTGTAGGGGAATGGCTGCTTTAACCTGGAATATATCTGAATGTGTAGGATTACAGTTTGTAGTGGGATGGAAATTTATGTACTACATACTTCCCAATACTTAAAACTCGGTTGGTACATTCCTGCAGTTTTTACATTTCTTAAACACATGCAGCATTGAATGTAGACATGTGTGGTAAACTTCTCACATATTGCAATTTTTTGCAGAATATATTTTATTTTTTGGTCCAATTTTTGCATGAAGGTGATTGTGTGCATTCTATTAGTTTATATTTTTATACATGGTATGCTGTGTGCTCTCAGAAAATTATTTTGATATAACAGTTTACTATGTACAGTATACATTTAACACATTTCTGGATGACAATTATTACATGGCATGTTTCATTTCTTTTGAGAGCACAAGCTATTGTTGATGTACACACTGGTACGTTGTTTTTGTATGTAACCCTCTGCTTAAATGTGAGTTTTAGGTGCAATATTGGTTTTAATGTATTTTTTAAATAATTCATGTTTGTCACAAAGTTAGGCTACATTCACACGACCGATGTGTGAAATATGCGGATCCACAAAGCACACGGCCACGGCTATCATAGAAATGCCTATTCTTATCCGCAACTGCAGACAAGAATAGGACATGTTCTATTTTTTTTTTGCAGCCCCATGGTATGGAGCAACGGATGCGGACAGCACATGGTGTGCTGTCCACATCTTTTGCAGTCCCATTGAAGTGAATGGGCCTCAAAGTATGCAGCTCTGAGCCAGCAAAAACCACTGACGTGTGAATGTAGCCTGAATGTAGCCTTACATGAAGGTGGAAATGGTTGCCTTAGCCCATAAAGACATCTGCAATCATAAGGTTGTCTGCTTTCAGGAAATATAGAGAATATAGGGAAGTATAGGATTTGAGGGTGCATTTACTTTTCAAACACTGTAATAACTGTATTTTATAGTTTGTCAGTTTTGTTCAAATTTGTTTTGTTAATTTTGTTAAATTTCCTGCTGAATACCAGAGTTTTTGTTTTTCCTGTTCAAGCAATTTTATGAAGATACATGCATGTAAATGGTCTGCACATGTTGAACTTCTATTTTAGAAGGTGTGGTGCATAGACCTTACAGGGAAATTTCCCGGTGGGCCGATGCCCAGGGGGCCGCCTGGGTCCTCCTCACGGCTGGCCAGTGGAAGTTTTTGGGGATCTATTTTGTGATGGACTGTGGTGTTTGGCTCTGTTGGGGTGATATAATGTGCCACAATATAGTATTGGTGGCCCTGCCTTCCATCCATTTGGACCCAATTACAAAATGGGGCCACTTTTAGTATTTTTTCCAGGGCCACTTTACGTTCCCAGTCCGCCACTGGGTGCATGTAACGTTATACTCGGGTCATACTTTTAGCTGCTAATATAAACTTTTATGCAATTTTATGAAAAATTACATTTCGATAAAACCTTGCATGAAGCTGACTGTGTGTATAAAGTACTGAGGGGCATTTTGACAATGTGGCAGGTGTCTACATGCATAAAATAAGGGCATGGGGAAGGGGTAGAATGCTTTTTTATTTCATAATTTTCCGAATGGACTTTGCGGTTCTATTTAGTATTAGACTTTACTCAGACAGATGTATTACACCTATTCTAACCATCTGCATTCTAGATATAATGCCCAGACTCCCAGCAGTACTACTGAACTGAAGTTAAAGCCCCTTAGATCATGTACATTTAAGGTTTAGACTACATTATAGAAATTAGAAGGATTTCCCAAGAAAGATATCAAAATCTTTTAAATTAGAAAACACTTGCATTTACCTTATATGATACAACGTGAAAGAACCAATACACATTTATGGCTCCTTATCAATACAACTTAACAGACTTTTACATTGTAATTAGGACCCATTACATTAGGATTTAAGTGTTTTAATTTCTGCTATCCCATTTAAGAAGCATTTTAGGTATGTTATTACCCTCATTCTGTAGTCTATCCATAGCAGTAGGTAGTGTAATTAGCACAGGTAAATTCTCACATTACAGTATTTTCATTTTGCAAATCCTTTTTTAAAAAAAATCTGAGAATGGGATAATGGTGTGGTTTATGTTTATAGTGCCATACACAATATGTTCAGAGTGCCGGGAGTATTGAGTACTGTATTAGTATAGCGGCTCATCAGTGCTGGTTGTTCAGTGGATGAAACCTCCCTGATTTTCCATGATTCGTGTCTCTATTGTTTTGCAAATGTTTAATTAGCTCTACATAGTGAAAAATGCCATGTTTTACTTTGTTATTTCCCCTAACATTTGGCAGGGTTTACAATTACACCCACTGACAAGTACTTTAATATGGTTTTGTATTGTTTTTGAAGCATATGTTTCCATGGAGTTACACGAAACAGCTTGAAAATACTGTGCACAATCGTGTTAGGAAAAGATGAAAAGTTTGTTTACCCTCTCAAAAATGACATGTTTGAAGTGCCAGTACAAAAATAAATGCACCCTGACACCATATTCTTTTTGATTTTTTTGTGTTCCTGTGTAAATGCATAAACATTTTTATGAAGGATCTACCAGGGGAGGTGACCCTTTTACAGTAAATACTTCAACTATTCCATTCTTTCTCCACCTGATCTCCAGAGCCTGTGTCACTTATTTATAGGACATCAACGCATTTGGGGAATGTGACATTGCTATAAATGTCCTCCTCAGTCAATGAAAAGCTACCTAATGTGAAAAAATAATTTTGGTATATGGTAACTATGAAGAATTACTTCTGATGGTGCAGCTGGATGAAAAGACTCCAGTGGGTCTGATGTCAAGTTCCAAAAACTTTATTAGTTACAAGGATTGCTAAAAAGTTCTGAGATCAGATCCATACCTGATGAAGATACCAGTATAGACTGGAAACTCATTGGTAATTCTTGTGCCTAGTAAAGTTTTTGGAAATCAACACCAGAATTTTTGGGACCTATTCTTCCAGTGGCTCGGCCATTGTTTCTGTATCTTCAGACTGCATATTGATGGACCATAGTGCCCACAGAAGGAAAGGCTGCAGCATTACTATACTATGTTTTCTGAGGCCTTGTGTCCTGAGCAAATTATTTGAGCAGGAGTCAGTTCTTCAATGTTCTGTTTTACTAGGAGGTTGCCATATGAAGTGTTGTGTTGTGTTTTTTCCTTATTTTTTTTTAGAACCGTTTATTGCTAGAAAAAAGTAGAAGAGGAGAGAGAGACAGACAGTGAGGAAGGAATGCATCTGCAGTTTCGTAAGTTTGCATTTCATAAGAGGAGAGGAGAATCAAGAGGTTTCAGAACTGATCATACAAAGAGGAACATATCTAATTAATGTCAAATTCACTGAAGGTGTAGTTTTCTATGGCTCTAGGTAAGTATAACTTTTCTATTTTCTACATGTACAGTAACATTACATTACATTTTTTTCTGTACAACTTTCAGTTTCTGTGTATTTGAAAACTAGATGGCTTTCCCTTCACAGTGAATCTCATTACATAATTGCTCTGAGGGCTGGGTCTGTAGTCCTTATCTCTGAATTCCTGGCAGCCCATAAATACCAATAGTTAATTTATCGGTTTGGCAAGAATTATCCTGTAATAAGTGTTTATGAGCTGTCAGAAGTTCAGATATGAGAGCTACACATCCAGTCATCAAAGCCGTTCTCTGATGGGATTCAATATAAAATGAAAATCTTGGTAGTCTGCAAACGTATTTAACCCCGTAGTGACTGCCAAGCCTTTTTACAGTGGTCACTAGCAAGCTGTTGCCTTTTTATGGCGGCCTGATCTAAGTGCTTCATGGGTCTCCTGTAGTAATTCGAAAAGTGAAACAAAATGGGTGGTCAGTAAGACCCAAAACAGACTGATCACTAAGCTGTACAGGAAAGCTGTTGAACATTTTTAATAAAGACCAATCAACAAAAATGATTGTAAGCCCAAAATAATATAAAAATTTCCTACAAATGTGTCTATACCCTTTAAGGGGTAATCCACTGTCTGAACAAAGATAGCGCAAGTTAAGTGCTGTAGTCCTGATATTCATGAACTGTTGCTTCCCTCGAGCATCTATGGATCATTGGCATCTCTCTTTATAGACTTAGTATGGGAAGAAAGATGCCAATCAGTGGTATGTGCAGGGAGAGCTGGGAAGTTATGAATATCAGGACACCCAAGCTTGCACATTATATTGAGTGGATTCCAGTGCTTGACTGATGCTGGAGCTGCTCAGTACGGATTTACAGAAAACAATTGTGAGTGATATTGATTCACTCAACAAAATGGCTTCCTCCTTGAATTCTGGTAACATCAGTCCTTTATCCTACAGGCCTCAAAAGTCCCCTATACACATAATTTATAGCCAGCTGAACCCAAGAAAAATGGAGGGTCTTCTGACCATCTAATGTGTGTTAGAAGCTCCTGACCCTCACCCAACCAATGATGTCAGGGGAGAGAAGAATTAAATGTGTTCACTCAACCAATGTGTTCTCCAAAGAGATAAGCTGCCACTAGAGGTGCTTACCAGCAGCTCACTCTTCTCTCTCCCCATTGACAACTCAGAACTAAATGTGTATGGGGGAGTGGGGAAGGAGTTGGGAGAGCTAGAAATTGACCAAACTATTGTTTAGCTTTGTATAGTCACCTTAAATAAAAGTCACCTTAAATAAAAGTTACTAGCTTGGTGCTCGTTCGAGCATTAGGGTATTATGCTCAATACTCGGACGAGCATATCGCGATCCTCGAGGAAATAGCATCTTCCTCTTCCTGCATGTTAGGCGCCTTTTCTCAGCCAATCAACACGCAGGAGAGTCTTTGGTACCTCCTAGCATCACGTGGGGCCCCTACAAGTTGATAGCAGGGATTGGCTGGCCAGATCAGATGACCTGGGAATATAAGAATCTGGTCCCGCGATGCTCGCGTCAGACGCCTCATGCAGGAGATTAGGGATAGAGCTGCTGTCTGTCAGGGAGAGTGTTAGGGCCTCAATTTAGATGTTGGTTAGGCAGGAATCACCCACAAAGAACCCAACAGCCCTTCTAAGGGCTACAAGCACGTTTTTTTTTTTTTGGTCTCCTCCTGGCTGCTGGCTGGGACTTGTAGTGCAGCTACCGCCATCTTGGCTGCACACTGTTAGGGCGTGAAATTAGAATGTGGTTAAGTAGGAATCATCCACAAAGAACCCAACAGCCCTTCTAAGGGCTACAAGCACCTTTTTTTTTTGGTCTCCTCCTGGCTGCTGGCTGGGACTTGTAGTGCAGCTACCGCCATCTTGGCTGCACACTGTGCACTGGTGGTAGAAGGGACAGCACGTGGTCCACACAGACCCAAAAGAAATTGCCCAAAGTCCTCTCTGTACTCATTTTTGCTGCTGCTGTGCCTTGGCTTGCTGGGATCTGTAGTGCAGTCTAGGGAATACTTTTTTTCTATCATTTCTATACAGTACAGTCCAGTGAACAATTATGTAGTGTACTGTACAGTAGCGTCAGTCTAGGAAATACGTTTTTTCTCAGTTATATGTACTCCAGTCCAGTGAACAATTATGTAGTGTACTGTACAGTAGCGTCAGTCTAGGGAATACGTTTTTTCTCAGTTATATGTACTACAGTCCAGTGAAAAATGGATTGGTTTGTGGTAAAATAGCCGCAGTCTAAAGACTACGTTTTTTTCTCAGTTATATGTACTACAGTCCAGTGAACAATTCTCTAGTGTGCTGTACATCAGCGTCAGTCTATAAAATACGTATTTTCTCTCAGTTATCTGTATTACAGTCCAGTGAAAAATGGAGTGTTTGGGGTAAAATAGCCGCCATTTAAAGACTACGTTTTTTTCTCAGTTATATGTACTATCGTCCAGTGAAAAATGTAGTGGTTTGCGGTAAAATAGCCGCAGTCTAAAGACTATGTTTTTTTCTCAGTTATATGTACCACAGTCCAGTGAACAATTCTCTAGTGTGCTGTACATCAGCGTCAGTCTATAAAATACGTATTTTCTCTCAGTTATCTGTATTACAGTCCAGTGAAAAATGGAGTGTTTTGCGGTAAAATAGCCGCCATTTAAAGACTACGTTTTTTCCTCAGTTATATGTACTACAGTCCAGTGAACAATTCTCAATCGTGCTGTACAGCAGCGTCAGTCTATAAAATACGTATTTTCTCTCAGTTATATGTATTACAGTCCAGTGAAAAATGGAGTGTTTTGGGGTAAAATAGCCGCCATTTAAAGACTTCGTTTTTTTCTCAGTTATATGTACTACAGTCCAGTGAAAAATGTAGTGGTTTGCGGTAAAATAGCCGCAGTCTAAAGACTATGTTTTTTTCTCAGTTATATGTACCACAGTCCAGTGAACAATTCTCTAGTGTGCTGTACATCAGCGTCAGTCTATAAAATACGTATTTTCTCTCAGTTATCTGTATTACAGTCCAGTGAAAAATGGAGTGTTTCGCGGTAAAATAGCCGCCATTTAAAGACTACGTTTTTTTCCTCAGTTATATGTACTACAGTCCAGTGAACAATTCTCTAGTGTGCTGTACATCAGCGTCAGTCTATAAAATACATATTTTCTCTCAGTTATCTGTATTACAGTCCAGTGAAAAATGTAGTGCTTTGCGGTAAAATAGCCGCCATTTAAAGACTACGTTTTTTTCTGTTATATGTACTACAGTCCAGTGAACAATTCTCTATTGTGCTGTACAGCAGCGTCAGTCTATAAAATACGTATTTTCTCTCAGTTATATGTATTACAGTCCAGTAAAAAATGGAGTGTTTTGCGCTAAAATAGCCGCCATTTACAGACTACGTTTTTTTCTCAGTTATATGTACTACAGTCCAGTGAACAATTCTCTAGTGTGCTGCACAGCAGCGTCAGTCTATAAGATACGTATTTTCTCTCAGTTATATGTATTACAGTCCAGTAAAAAATGGAGTGCTTTGCAGTAAAATAGCCACCATTTAAAGACTACTTTTTTTTCTCAGTTATATGTACTACAGTCCATTGAAAAATGTAGTGGTTTGCGGCAAAATAGCCGCCATTTAAAGACTACGTTTTTTTCTCAGTTATATGTACTACAGTTCAGTGAACAATTCTCTAGTGTGCTGTACAGCAGCGTCAGTCTATAAAATACGTATTTTCTCTCAGTTATATGTATTACAGTCCAGTGAAAAATGGAGTGTTTTGGGGTAAAATAGCCGCCATTTAAAGACTACATTTTTTTTCTCAGTTATATGTACTACAGTCCACTGAAAAATGTAGTGGTTTGCGGTAAAATAGCCGCAGTCTAAAGACTATGTTTTTTTCTCAGTTATATGTACCACAGTCCAGTGAACAATTCTCTAGTGTGCTGTACAGCAGCGTCAGTCTATAAAATACGTATTTTCTCTCAGTTATATGTATTACAGTCCAGTGAAAAATGGAGTGCTTTGCGGTAAAATAGCCGCCATATAAAGACTATTTTTTTTTCTCAGTTATATAAACTACAGTCCAGTGAACAATTGTGAGGTGTGTGATACACTAGCCGCAGTCTAGAGAATAATTTTTTTCACTCAATTATATAAACTACAGTCCAGTGAACAATTGTGAGGTGTGCGGTCCACTAGCCGCAGTCTAGAGAACACGTTTTTTTCACTCAATTATATAAACTACAGTCCAGTGAACAATTGTGAGGTGTGCGATACACTAGCCGCAGTCTAGAGAATAATTTTTTTCACTCAATTATATAAACTACAGTCCAGTGAACAATTGTGAGGTGTGCGGTCCACTAGCCTCAGTCTAGAGAGCACGTTTTTTTTACTCAATTATATAAACTATAGAGATGAGCGAGTAGTGAAATATTCGAAAGTTCGAAATTCGATTCGAATAGACTGCGAAATTCGACTATTCGACCGGATATCGAATCCCATTAAAGTCTATGGGGAAAAAATGCTCGCCACTTGGAAATCTCAATTCGACCACTTGGAGGTCACCAAGTCCACCCTGGAACCTCAGAAAAGGATGCCAACACTGCTGGAATGCAACTGGGACAGCAGGGGAAGCATGTCTGGGTGCATATAACGCGCCCAAGTCGCACTATTACGCCACTATCACAGCCTCTCAACAATACACTCCAAACACAATCTAACCTCTCTGTAAAGTGAGACCATACAAGGAAACCTTCTTTCCTCTACATTGCCATGGACCCCAAGCCAAACTAGACAAAAAAAAAGATGAAATTCTGCACCCCTTAAAATCACGTTGCCTATGACAACCACAGATGGCATAGGCAAGGGGGAAAGCAAATAGACCCCACCCCTAATTGTCATTGTGTGTGTGTGTGTGAGATGTGGTCAGACATGTCTTCTTTAAAATGTAAAAACAACTCAAACACATGCAGAAGCCTTAAAATGCCCAAATTGTTGGCGCTTGAGATGTCAGTGACCCGACCTGGCCCAGTGTCATGTCTAGCAGGTAAAGCAGTGGGGATGTTGAGGGATGCGTAGGACCGCAAAAGGCAGGAAGAGGCCGTGGGCTGGCCAGAGGCTCATGGAAAATTTTGTGGCGGCCCAAGAGGTGACACCTCTTAAAAATTATGTGGAGGCCCAAGAGGTGAGACCTCTTAAAAATTATGTGGAGGCCCAAGAGTTGACACCTCTTAAAAATTATGTGGAGGCCCAAGAGGTGAGACCTCTTAAAAATTATGTGGAGGCCCAAGAGGGGAGACCCGTTAAAAATTATGTGGAGGCCCAAGAGGTGACACCTCTTAAAAATTATGTGGAGGCCCAAGAGGTGAGACCTCTTAAAAATTATGTGGAGGCCCAAGAGGTGAGACCTCTTAAACATTTTGTGGAGGCCCAAGAGGTGAGACCTCTTAAACATTTTGTGGAGGCCCAAGAGGTGAGACCTCTTAAAAATTATGTGGAGGCCCAAGAGGTGAGACCTGTTAAAGATTTTGTGGAGGCCCAAGAGGTGAGACGTATTAAAAATTATGTGGAGGCCCAAGAGGGGAGACCTGTTAAAGATTTTGTGGAGGCCCAAGAGGTGAGACGTATTAAAAATTATGTGGAGGCCCAAGAGGGGAGACCCGTTAAAAATTATGTGGAGGCCCAAGAGGTGAGACCTGTTAAACATTTTGTGGAGGCCCAAGAGGTGAGACGTATTAAAAATTATGTGGAGGCCCAAGAGGTGAGACCTGTTAAACATTTTGTGGAGGCCCAAGAGGTGAGACGTATTAAAATTATGTGGAGGCCCAAGAGGGGAGACCTGTTAAAGATTTTGTGGAGGCCCAAGAGGTGAGACGTATTAAAAATTATGTGGAGGCCCAAGAGGGGAGACCTGTTAAAGATTTTGTGGAGGCCCAAGAGGTGAGACGTATTAAAAATTATGTGGAGGCCCAAGAGGGGAGACCTGTTAAAGATTTTGTGGAGGCCCAAGAGGTGAGACGTATTAAAAATTATGTGGAGGCCCAAGAGGGGAGACCCGTTAAAAATTATGTGGAGGCCCAAGAGGTGAGACCTGTTAAACATTTTGTGGAGGCCCAAGAGGTGAGACGTATTAAAAATTATGTGGAGGCCCAAGAGGTGAGACCTGTTAAACATTTTGTGGAGGCCCAAGAGGTGAGACGTATTAAAAATTATGTGGAGGCCCAAGAGGGGAGACCTCTTAAAAATTATGTGGAGGCCCAAGAGGTGAGACCTCTTAAACATTTTGTGCAGGCCCAAGAGGTGAGACCTCTTAAAAATTATGTGGAGGCCCAAGAGGTGAGACCTGTTAAAAATTATGTGGAGGCCCAAGAGGTGAGACCTCTTAAACATTTTGTGGAGGCCCAAGAGGTGAGCCATAAATATAAAAATTTTTCTGATTTACGGAGCAATTCTACGGCGGTTAAGGAGGAGGAGGAGGAGGTGGAGGAGGAAATGGCACTTCATACAGATGGCACTTCACTTTTGGCTGCTTTCCACGGTTGGAGAAGCAAAGTCCGGGTCAATCCACTTGCTGTTCATTTTGATTAGCGTCAGCCTGTCGGCACTGTCGGTTGACAGGCGGCTGCGCTTATCGGTGATAATGCCCCCGGCAGCGCTGAACACCCTTTCTGATAGCACGCTGGCGGCAGGGCAGGCAAGCACCTCCAAGGCGTACAGGGACAGTTCCAGCCACGTGTCCAACTTGGATTGCGAAGACCCAGTACAGTTTGTTCTCCACTATCCGGACAACACGTGTGTCCCGGGAAAAGCAGCCCAGCATGAAGTCAGCCATGTGTGCCAGACTCTGAATAGGCATGACGTCACTGCCCCCACCAGAAGGATCACTTGCCATTTCCTCCTCTTCCTCTTCCGCCTCATCCGCGCTGAACCAATGGGACGCACACAGCCTGACTGCTACCCTCGCCGCCAGCATCCTCCTCCTCTTCCACAGCCACCTCCACGTCGTCCTCCTCCTCCTCATCCTCCTCCTCCTGCAACTGCCACCGTGAAGCAGACAAAAGTGTGGTCTGACTGTGTAGCTCCGTTGCGTCTCCTCCTGCCCCCGTCTCCTCTGTGTGCAATGCGTTCTCCCTTATTGCGATGAGGGATTCTTTAAGGACGCATAGGAGCGGGATGGTTACGCTCGGCCCTGCTGGCTGTGGCCTCACTTCTCTGTCTGAACTGTCCTCTGCCTGTGGACATCCCTCTGCCTGTGGACATCCCTCTGCCTGTGGACATCCCTCTGCCTGTGGACATGCCTCTGCCTGTGGACATCCCTCTGCCTGTGGACATTCCTCTGCCTGTGGACATCCCTCTGCCTGTGGACATCCCTCTGCCTCTTGCTGCCTTTTTCGGTGCTGCGCAGACCACCACCTCTCCACTGCTTTCCTCGCTGGACATCACCCTGGACCGGGTCAGTATCGGACAGTACAAAGCGGTGGTACATTTCATACTCCAGCCGTGGCCTGTTTTCATTCTCCCAATGCCTTGAGACATGTACTGAATGTAAATGAAGGTGTTGTAATCGCGTCTCTCTGTGACAATAGCTCGATACTATCAACTGCCAATTTTATTTTTAACTTTTTTTTTTTTAGCGAACAGTTTTTTTCAACTTACTGATGTTTTTCCAGTCTCTGTT
>ONZH01001872.1:0-20089 GCA_900303285.1 Rhinella marina | reverse complement strand
GGTCTCCCAGAGTCCCACAAACATCTATCAGGCCCACAGCCACCAGGGGAACACTCTCCAAGGTGTGGGACACGTTCATGGCACCCCCTCGTGCAACTTCCATCACTGCGGGGCCCGCTATCAGCAGGAGGGACAAGTATCGGCGGATGTTGCGGGAGTACCTGGCAGACCGTAACCCTGTCCTCCCCGATCCCTCGGCGTCCTACACTTACTGGGTCTCCAAGTTGGACACGTGGCTGGAACTGTCCCTGTAACGCCTTGGAGGTGCTTGCCTGCCTGCCGCCAGCGTGCTATCAGAAAGGGTGTTCAGCGCAGCCCGGGGGCATTATAACCAATAAGCGCAGCCGCCTGTCAACCGACAGTGCCGACAGGCTGACGCTAATCAAAATGAACAGCAAGTGGATTGACCCGGACTTTGCTTCTCCAACAGTGGAAAGCAGCCAAAAGTGAAGTGCCATCTGTATGAAGTGCCATTTCCTCCTCCACCTCCTCCTCCTCCTCCTTAACCGCCGTAGAATTGCTCCGTAAATAAGAAAAATTTATATATTTATGGCTCACCTCTTGGGCCTCCACAAAATGTTTAAGAGGTGTCACCTCTTGGGCCTCCACATAATTTTTAAGAGGTCTCACCTCTTGGGCCTCCACAAAATGTTTAAGAGGTCTCACCTCTTGGGCCTCCACAAAATTTTTAAGAGGTCTCACCTCTTGGGCCTCCACAAAATGTTTAATAGGTCTCACCTCTTGGGCCTCCACAAAATGTTTAAGAGGTGTCACCTCTTGGGCCTCCACAAAATTTTTAAGAGGTCTCACCTCTTGGGCCTCCACAAAATGTTTAATAGGTCTCACCTCTTGGGCCTCCACAAAATGTTTAACAGGTCTCACCTCTTGGGCCTCCACATAATTTTTAACACGTCTCACCTCTTGGGCCTCCACATAATTTTTAACACGTCTCACCTCTTGGGCCTCCACATAATTTTTAACACGTCTCACCTCTTGGGCCTCCACAAAATGTTTAACAGGTCTCACCTCTTGGGCCTGCACAAAATGTTTAAGAGGTCTCACCTCTTGGGCCTCCACATAATTTTTAAGAGGTCTCATGTTTAAGAGGTCTCACCTCTTGGGCCTCCACATATTTTTTAAGAGGTCTCACCTCTTGGGCCTCCACATAATTTTAACAGGTCTCACCTCTTGGGCCTCCACATAATTTTTAACAGGTCTCACCTCTTGGGCCTCCACAAAATTTTATCAAGGTCTCACCTCTTGGGCCTCCACAAAATTTTTAAGAGGTCTCACCTCTTGGGCCTCCACAAAATGTTTAAGAGGTCTCACCTCTTGGGCCTCCACAAAATTTTATCAAGGTCTCACCTCTTGGGCCTCCACAAAATTTTATCAAGGTCTCACCTCTTGGGCCTCCACAAAATTTTATCAAGGTCTCACCTCTTGGGCCTCCACAAATTTTTAACAGGTCTCACCTCTTGGGCCTCCACATAATTTTATCAAGGTCTCACCTCTTGGGCCTCCACAAAATTTTTAAGAGGTCTCACCTCTTGGGCCTCCACAAAATGTTTAATAGGTCTCACCTCTTGGGCCTCCACAAAATGTTTAAGAGGTGTCACCTCTTGGGCCTCCACAAAATTTTAAGAGGTCTCACCTCTTGGGCCTCCACAAAATGTTTAATAGGTCTCACCTCTTGGGCCTCCACAAAATGTTTAACAGGTCTCACCTCTTGGGCCTCCACATAATTTTTAACACGTCTCACCTCTTGGGCCTCCACATAATTTTTAACACGTCTCACCTCTTGGGCCTCCACATAATTTTTAACACGTCTCACCTCTTGGGGCCTCCACAAAATGTTTAACAGGTCTCACCTCTTGGGCCTGCACAAAATGTTTAAGAGGTCTCACCTCTTGGGCCTCCACATAATTTTTAAGAGGTCTCACCTCTTGGGCCTGCACAAAATGTTTAAGAGGTCTCACCTCTTGGGCCTCCACATATTTTTTAAGAGGTCTCACCTCTTGGGCCTCCACATAATTTTTAACAGGTCTCACCTCTTGGGCCTCCACATAATTTTAACAGGTCTCACCTCTTGGGCCTCCACATAATTTTAATACGTCTCACCTCTTGGGCCTCCACAAAATGTTTAAGAGGTCTCACCTCTTGGGCCTCCACAAAATTTTATCAAGGTCTCACCTCTTGGGCCTCCACAAAATTTTATCAAGGTCTCACCTCTTGGGCCTCCACAAAATTTTTAACAGGTCTCACCTCTTGGGCCTCCACAAAATTTTATCAAGGTCTCACCTCTTGGGCCTCCACAAATTTTTATCAAGGTCTCACCTCTTGGGCCTCCACAAAATTTTTAACAGGTCTCACCTCTTGGGCCTCCACATAATTTTATCAAGGTCTCACCTCTTGGGCCTCCACAAAATTTTATCAAGGTCTCACCTCTTGGGCCTCCACAAAATTTTTAAGAGGTCTCACCTCTTGGGCCTCCACAAAATGTTTAAGAGGTCTCACCTCTTGGGCCTCCACAAAATTTTATCAAGGTCTCACCTCTTGGGCCTCCACAAAATTTTATCAAGGTCTCACCTCTTGGGCCTCCACAAAATTTTATCAAGGTCTCACCTCTTGGGCCTCCACAAAATTTTTAACAGGTCTCACCTCTTGGGCCTCCACATAATTTTATCAAGGTCTCACCTCTTGGGCCTCCACAAAATTTTTAACAGGTCTCACCTCTTGGGCCTCCACAAAATTTTATCAAGGTCTCACCTCTTGGGCCTCCACAAAATTTTTAACAGGTCTCACCTCTTGGGCCTCCACAAAATTTTATCAAGGTCTCACCTCTTGGGCCTCCACAAAATTTTATCAAGGTCTCACCTCTTGGGCCTAAACAAAATTTTTAACAGGTCTCACCTCTTGGGCCTCCACAAAATTTTCCATGAGCCTCTGGCCAGCCCACGGCCTCTTCCTGCCTTTTGCGGTCCTACGCATCCCTCAACATCCCCACTGCTTTACCTGCTAGACATGACACTGGGCCAGGTCGGGTCACTGACATCTCAAGCGCCAACAATTTGGGCATTTTAAGGCTTCTGCATGTGTTTGAGTTGTTTTTACATTTTAAAGAAGACATGTCTGACCACATCTCACACACACACACACACACACACAATGACAATTAGGGGTGGGGTCTATTTGCTTTCCCCTTTGCCTATGCCATCTGTGGTTGTCATAGGCAACGTGATTTTAAGGGGTGCAGAATTTCATCTTCTTTTTTGTCTAGTTTGGCTTGGGGTCCCTGGCAATGTAGAGGAAAGAAGGTTTCCTTGTATGGTCTCACTTTACAGAGAGGTTAGATTGTGTTTGGAGTGTATTGTTGAGAGGCTGTGATAGTGGCGTAATAGTGCGACTTGGGCGCGTTATATGCACCCAGACATGCTTCCCCTGCTGTCCCAGTTGCATTCCAGCAGTGTTGGCATCCTTTTCTGAGGATTCAGGGTGGACTTGGTGACCTCCAAGTGGTCGAATTGAGATTTCCAAGTGGCGAGCATTTTTTTCCCATAGACTATAATGGGATTCGATAGTCGGTCGAATAGTCGAATTTCGCGGTCTATTCGAATCGAATTTCGAACTTTCGAATATTTCACTACTCGCTCATCTCTATTTACTAAGAGTTGCATTATACTGCAAAGTACAAATATATTTGTCATGTCTGCATTAACTGTATATTTCTGTATGAACAAGGTAATCATAGGCCATATTATTTAGCCACAATTAGATGAGGGCTGATGTCATCCTCTATATAAGAAAGGGCAGAACATTCCAGAGTTTAGAGTAGTGTGAGTTTAAAATAGTCTATTCCAGTGAGATAGTGAGTGTCCAGAAAACAACTAGGACACACGCCAACTCATCTTGCACCTGTTACCACCCAGGATAGAGCTAGAACATATCCAGTGCAGACCGGATGTAATAGAGGTATAGAGACTTGTGGAGGTGACTAGTCTTCAAAGTAGTTTGACTCTACAGCACCGTGTCATTGGAAATACTGTACAATTATCACACAAATAATGGGGCTGATTTACTAACCCCATCTATTATTTTGACTGTGAAAATTTATACCAGATTTATCACAGTGGCCCACACTGTATGACTAATTTGTTGCATCTTGCTAGAAGTTAGTGTCACTGCAATTTTAGACAAGCTTCAAACTAGCAGACTACACTCGCTTGTCTGTGAGATTCAAATCTCACTAAGTTTTCCCCATTTCAAGGGGATGAGGTCAACCTAAAAATCAAACAGGTTTGCTGGTTAAAGGATTATCTGTTGGACAACGCCCGTGGAGTCAATTTTATAGTTGTAAATTGTGGGTCTAGTCACCACCCCTTTAGCCATCACTTTTAATATGTCCAATCACAAGTATTTATTAAAGCAACCAATCAGAAGCATAACGGTATGGAAAAATACATGTAGTCATGTAGACAGACATTACTCATATCTGCAAAATATATATTTATGCAATAAGTTCCCAATTTGTGGTGTCTGCAAACATCTATGATGGACAGATAAAGATGTAGAATATTTGACAATTAGGTACAACTAGCACCATTCATGTTCATTAACCACTTAATTTCTTTCACATCAGACATTGTTGTCTAATTTTATTCCATTTACTGGTTGATTTACTTTGTGTCAAAAGTTTTGAGCACAATGTTGCATTTAAAGTCATGTCCCTTTCTCCTACAGCTTCCCTTCTAAGTCACAATCCCTTGTTGAGTGGACAGAAAAATAACTGACATTGCACACAAGGATGGCACATCCATTTGTAACAAACCAGTTTTACTGTATAATGAATTTAACAACTTTGTCTGCAAAAAGAATCCAAATCTTTTCAGGGTAGCTTTGGATGAATCCAGTAAAACAGCACACAGGCCCTTTTTACTGCACATTTTGTTGGTGGGTAAAACCACTAGGGAAGAAGGATGCTTACATGACCCTAAGAGGAATTGGGGGGGGGGGGAGGTGTCCTGATTTGTGTGAAAGAAATTAAGTAGTTGATGAACAAAATTGTGCTGACTTGTATATAATTATCAAATAGTCTCCAATAGAGATGAGCGAACATGCTCGTCCGAGCATTAGTGTATTCGCATATGCTCGCTACTCGGACAAGCATATCACGATCCTTGAGGAAATGGCAACTTCCTCTTCCTGCATGTTAGCCGCCTTTTTTCAGCCAATCAACATGCAGGAGAGTCTTTGGTACCTCCTAGCATCACGTGGGGCCCCTACAAGTCGATAGCAGGGATTGGCTGGCCAGATCAGATGACCTGGGAATATAAGAATCTGGTCCCGCGCTGCTCGCGTCATACGCCGTCTGCATGAGATTAGGGATAGAGCTTCTGTCTGTCAGGGAGAGTGTTAGGGCCTGAATTTAGATGTTGGTTAGGCAGGAATCACCCACAAAGAACCCAACAGCCCTTCTAAGGGCTACAAGTACCTTAGCTGCTGGCTGGGACTTGTAGTGCAGCTACCGCCATCTTGGCTGTGCACTGTTAGGGCGTGAAATTAGAATGTGGTTAGGCAGGAATCATCCACAAAGAACCCAACTCTCCTTCTAAGGGCTACAACGACTTTTTTTTTTTGGCCTCCTCTTGGCTGCCGGCTGGGACTTGTAGTGCAGCTACCGCCATCTTGGCTGCACACTGTGCACAGCGACTGGTGGAAGAAAGGGGACAGCACATGGTCCACATAGACCCCAATGAAATTGCCCAAAGTCCTCTCAGTACTCATTTTTGCTGCTGCTGTACCTTGGCTTGCTGGGATCTGTAGTGCAGTCTAGGGAATACGTTTTTTCACTCAGTTATATAAACTACAGTCCAGTGAACAATTGTGAGGTGTGCGATACACTAGCCGCAGTGTAGAGAATAATTTTTTTCACTCAATTATATAAACTACAGTCCAGTGACCAATTGTGAGGTGTGCGATACACTAGCCACAGTCTAGAGAATACGTTTTTATTCTCAGTTATATAAACTACAGTCCAGTGAACAATTGTGAGGTGTGCGATACACTATTATCACTTATATTATCACTTATATATTACACTAGTTATATCCTACAGTGCAGTGCAAAATTTAGTGGTTTGCGGTGCAATAGCTGGAGTCTAAAGACTACATTTTTTGCCTCAGATTCAGTAATTCTACTGTCTACTGAATACGGTTTTGGCCTCAGATATTAATTGGACAGTTTGGTGAATATACAAAATGTTGAACCCAAGGGCTAAGGGTCGAGGACGAGGGCGTGGGCGTTCAAGTACTGTAGGGGGCAGAGGCCTTTGTCCTGGGCAGGGTGACACTGTACATGCTGATGAGGGAGCAGTGGAACGCCGCAGAGTTTCGATCCCTAGCTTCATCTCGCAACTTACTGGGTCATGTGGTACACCACTATTGAAACCACAACAGTGCGAACAGGTGATGACGTGGATAGCGGACAATGCGTCCAGTAATTTATCCACCACCCAGTCTTCCAAGCAGTCCACCCACGCTAGCCAAGGGAGTAAACCTCTGGCTCCTCCAGCTCAACCTCCTTCCCCCCCAGCCTGCCCCCCCACACGGAAAATATGGATTCAGATCCGGCATACTCACAGGAACTCTTTTCAGGACCCTACCCAGAGACACAAACCACTGCTCAACAGCAGTTGATCTGTCCGGATGCCCAAAATTTAGAACTTTCGCAGTCTGTGGGTGATGAGAGTGTGGACTTGGTGCAAGTAGTGCGTGAAGAGGTGTCGAATGATGATGAGACACGGTTGTCAGACAGTGATGTTGTTGTCAGGGCAGTAAGTCCGAGGGGGGAGAAGAGTGAGGAATCAGAGGAAAAGCTGGTTGATGATGAGGTGACTGACCCGAGCTGGGTTGGTAATCCAACTCAAGACAGTGCTTCTGAGGGGGAGGAAAGTGCAGCACCAGAACAGGTTGGAAGAGGCAGTGGGGTGGCCAGAGGGAGAAGCAGGGCCAGAGCAGGTAGATCAGCAACTGTTTCACGGAGTCAAGTTCCCGTGCCGAGGCCTAGATGTTCGCAAGTCTGGAGGTTTTTTAAAGAAAGTGAGGATGACCGACGGACTGTGGTGTGCAACCTGTGCCACACCAGGATCAGCAGGGGAGCCACCACTACAAGCCGAACCACTACCAGCATGCACAGACATATGAGTGCTAAACATCCGACTCAGTGGAACCAAGGCCTGTCACCTCCTGCAGGTCACACCACTGCCCCTTCCCCTGTGTCACATGCTGGCTCAGCAAGTCAACCCTCCCCCCCGCCCAGGACTCCGGCATGAGCGCCTTCCGCCCTACAACCACCCCTTCACCTCCACGATCCTCCACAACCTCCACCAATGTGTCCCAGCGCATTGTTTAGCTGTCTTTTGCAGCAGACATTTGAGCGCAAGCGCAAATACAATTCCAGCCGCCCACATGCACAAGCCCTAAACGTCCACATCTCCAAATTGTTGAGCCTGGAGATGCTACCCTATAGACTGGAAGAGACTGAGGCTTTCCGCAACCTGATGGCGGTGGCTGTCCCTCGGTACTTGGTCCCCAGCCGCCACTATTTTTCCCTATGTGCCGTCCCAGCCCTACACCAGCACGTGTCAGAGAACATCATCCGTGCCCTGACCAACGCGGTTAGTCATAAGGTCCACCTAACCACGGACACGTGGACAAGTGCTGCCGGGCAGGGACACTATATCTCACTGACGGCACATTGGGTTAACTTGGTGGAGGCTGGGACCGAGTCTGACCCTGGAGCTGCTCATGTACTGCCCACACCAAGGATTGCAGGGCCTACCTCGGTCACGGTTTCTCAGATGTACTATGCCTCTTCCTCCAACCCCTCCTCCACCTCCTCCTCCTCCGAATTACCATTTGTGGGCACGGCACCTTCAGTCGGTAGCTCTAGGCGCAGCAGCAGTGCCGTGTGTAAGCGCCAGCAGGCGGTGCTCAAACTGCTGAGCTTAGGTGACAAAAGGCACACGGCCCAAGTGCTGTTACAGGGCATCACGGCGCAGACCGATCTGTGGCTAGCACCGCTGAACCTCTAGCCAGGCATGGTTGTGTGTGACAACGGGCATGACCTGGTGGCGGCTCTGCAACTCGGCAGACTGACACATGTGCCATGCCTGGCCCACGAGGATCTCATAGTTCAGCAGTTCCTCAAGACATACCCCAATTTGTCAGATTTGCTCACCAAGGTGCGCCGCATCTGTGCGCATTTCCGCAAGTGAACCACAGATGCTGCCACTCTCAGGGCAGCGCAGCAGTGCCTACAACTGCCAGCTCACCGACTGTTGTGCGACTTGCCCATGAGATGGAATTCCACATTAAACATGTTATCCAGAGTTTACCAGCAGCGCAGAGCGCTGTAGACTGCCAGATGTCAACTTCCACCAGAACTGGTAGTCAGGTCAGTCAGCTTCCTCAAGTCTACAATGAGGAGTGGACGTGGATGTCTGATATCTGCCAGGTGTTGAGCAACTTTGAGGAGTCAACACAGATGGTCAGCGGCGATGCCGCCATTATCAGCCTCACCATCCCGCTGCTTTGCCTGTTTAAAAACTCACTGCTCAGCATGAAGTCAGAAGCTTTGCGCTTGTCACAGGAGATGGGGGAAGAAGATACGTCGCTTGATAGCCAGAGCACCCTCCGGTCTGTTTCTCAGCGCGTATTGGAGGAGGGGAATGAGGATGAGGAGGAGAATGTTGGCGAGACAGAAGAGGGTACCAATGCTCAGTCCTTCTTAACTCTTGAACGTGTATGGGCTGAAGAGGAGGACTTGGAGGAGGAGGAAATAGAGAGTCAGGCCAATGAGGAGAGGGAATTCTTGCTTGTTGGGACTCTGGCGCACATGGCAGACTTCATGTTAGGCTGCCTATCCCGTGACCCTCACGTTAGAAGCATTTTTTCAAACACAGATTACTGGGTGTTCACTCTCCTGGACCCACGGTACAAGCAGAACCTTTCTACTCTCATCCCTGTAGAGGAAAGGAGTATGAGAGTGAATCAATATCAACAGGCCCTGGTGCACAAGCTGAAACAATCCTTCCCATCTGACGCCGCAAGCGGCAGATGGCGTAGTTCTGTGGGCCAAGTAGCGGGGGAGAGAAGGCGAGCAGGCAGCTTGTCCAGCACTGGCAGGGGAACGCTCTCCAAGGCCTTTGCCAGTTTTATGTCACCCCAGCAAGACACTGTCACCTGTCCCCAGTCTAGGCAGAGTAGGGGGGAGCTGTACAGAAAGATGGTGAGGGAGTACCTAGCTGACCATACCAACGTCCTGCGTGATCACTCTGCTCCATACAACTACTCGGTTTCAAAGCTGGACACGTGGCCTGAACTGGCACTGTACCCCTTGGAGGTGCTGGCCTGCCCTGCCGCTAGCGTGTTGTCAGAGCGGGTATTCAGTGCAGCTGGTGGCGTCATCACCGATAAGCGTACACACCTGTCAACTGACAGCGCTGACAGGCTGACTCTTATTAAAATGAACAAAGCCTGGATTTCACCAGAATTTAAATCTCCTCCGGGGGAAAGCAGCTAAAGAATAAGATTGTTTATGTATCCGATTCCTCTCCTCTACTCCTCCTCCTTCTCTTCATTGCCAAACGCTGACCCAAAAGGGAATTTTTTAGAGGGCCAACTGGCACTGTTTTAAGACAATGTTTCCGGAGGGCTACCTACAGGCCCTCTTTCCAAACAATTTTTCCGGAGCGTCAACTACAGACACTCGAAAACCATTTTATAGGAGCGTCAACTACAGACACAAAAAAAAAGATTTTTCGGAGGCTCACCTACAGCCATTTGACTGCAATCTCAGTCAGACAAAGGCATTGGTGGTGTCACCGCCATGCTGTGTCAGGCTAAATTTTTGGGTGGTTCCCTGCTACCTTAGTCTAACTCGATCACTCTGTTGTCACCGCCGCCATACAGGGCCTCGATAAATTTTTATGTGCTTCGCCTGCTCCTGCACTGTAACTCGGTCACTCTGTAGTCACAGCCATACAAAGTCACGCTAAATTTTTATGTGCTTCGCCTGCTCCTGCACTGTAACTCGGTCACTCTGTAGTCACAGCCATACAGGGCCTCGATAAATTTTTATGTGCTTCGCCTGCTCCTGCACTGTAACTCGGTCACTCTGTTGTCACAGCCATATAGGGTCACGCTAAATTTTTATGTGCTTCGCCTGCTCCTGCACTGTAACTCGGTCATTCTGTAGTCACAGCCATACAGGGCCACGATAAATTTTTATGGTCTGGGTGAGCACAATTGCCTTGAGGGTCACCACCAGGCTGTTGCCCGAGAATTTGGGGTTATGGTGGCATTAGGCAGCCTCAGAGGCATCCATGCATGCTGCCCCTGCTATTTCCTGTCCATTTCCGTGGTGTTTCCATCATTTTCTGAGGTTTACAGGTTTTCACCCAGCCTTCCCTAGGCAGAGCATTGGTCCCCTGCAAAAAATGCTCGAGTCTCCCATTGACTGCAATGGGGTTCGTCATTCGAAACGAGCACCCGAGCATCGGGAAAAATTTGACTCGAATAACGAGCACCCGAGCATTTTAGTGCTCTCTCAACTCTAGTCTCCACATTCCCATCTTCTGTATTAATCTCTTTAAATCTCCATTTTCTGTAGCTTTATGCTGAACTTGATTTGTTACAGGAAGTTAGCTAGGTGCTGTAAAATGAGGAAATTGGCTGAATTTGATATATTTGGGCATGGAATTTAGAGTAATGTATGTGTGTCTACGTATCATTTTCCATACCGTTATGTTTTCTGATTAGTTGCTTTGATAGATACTTGCATGCTTGTGATTGGATATATTGAAATTGATGGCTAAAGGGGTGGAAAAGCTTTGTCAGTACGCCACAACAAACAGCACCACCAGCTGATACGGAACGTCTTAGCAGGAGACAGCATTTCAGCAACATAGTGGAACAGTACGTGTGCACATGTCTACACGTACTGACTGATGGGTCTGCCCCATTCAACTTCTGTGTCTCCAAACTGGGCACATGGCCTGAGCTCGCCCTTTACGCCTTGGAGGTGCTGGCCTGCCCTGCAGCAAGCGTATTGTCCGAACGTGTGTTTAGCACGGCGGGGGGTAATCACAGACAAGCGCAGCTGCCTGTCCACAGCCAAAGTGGACAAGCTCACGTTCATTAAAATGAACCAGTCATGGATCCCACAGGACTTGTCCGTACCGTGTGCTGAGTAGAAAAGTATACTGGCCGTACCCATCCATTGCTATACTCCTGGGCACTTTATCTTTGCATTCTCTTTTCTATTTCCCTGTTTTGGGGTCTTCCCAAATAAAAAAAAATTAAATTAAATAAAAGAAAAACAACAAAAACAGTGTTGGCTACTTCCTCCTCTTCCTCCATCACCACTTCCACCTACACCGCCACGTCCACTGCCTCCTCAACCTCCCACTCCACTTTGACCTCCGTCTCCTACTTCAAGATTATTATTTTTTATTTTTTTCTATTCTATGTTATTTTAAGTCATTTACCTATCCACATTTGTTTGCAGGGCAACTGTCCTGTTATTACCCCCATTTTGCAGCCCTCTAGCCCTTACAATGACTATTTTGCAGCCATTTTAGTGCACCAAAGTTCAGGTCTCCATTGACTTCAATGAGGTTTGGGTCGGGGTCAAGTTCGGCTGAACCCGGTGATGCCGAACATCCATGGGTCCGCTTACCCCTAAAAAAGAGCAGTCCAATGCAGGAAACCAATAGTAAAATACATGTAATTAAAATAAATACTACCAGGCCCTAGCAGCATGTAATTATCTTCCACATAGAATGATGTGATGGTTGGTTGTTCACAAAAAATATATACATGGCAGCCTAGAATAAAGCTCATTTAATGACCACCGAACTTTGACCTGAAGTTCGGCAGAACCCGGCGAACCCGAACTTCCACGGATTCGCTCATCCCTATTTATGAGTCCCTTTTACAACTTAATACAGCTCACCTATGTCTATGCAAAGTGACACAGCAGCATGGTGATACGGTCTAAAGGCGTGCACATACGCCACTGCGTGCTTCCGGGTCACGTAACAGTGACGCGATCTGGAACACACGTCGGAGCGTCGCGCCTCAACCAGTGGAACACAGCGCACCAGTGATGTGCGTCTAAGATATTTTCTGGTTACTTTGTATTAATAAAATTATTTCATTTTTATATATATATTTTTTTTACAGGCTCGATTTTTCTTTAACAATGGAAATGATCCCTCCTCCTCTTCCTCTTGTGCCCCATCATCGCCCAAAGCGGATTTTGAATGAGACATAGAAGTAGGATAGTAATGCTGAGGACTGCATTATTGGCACTGGCCTACCGTTTGAGGGTTTGAGGAGATGACGCACACAATGTGCACGTGCAGTCTCTCTTCTCTCTTCCTGTCCACAGTTGCTGTTCCATAGACATACAGCAGCGAACAGTTAAAGAAAAGGGAGATGGCACATGGATCTCCTCAAACAGCTGATCTGCGGGGGTGCCGGGAGTTAGACTGCTGCAGAGGATAAGTCATCAATAGTAAAAGCCCAGACAACCTCTTTAATACTAACTTTCCAACATATAAATTATTTTTATTGAATATAAGAAAATGTGTAAGTAAAGTGTTTACATTTCATAATTAACCACTGAGTTACTTTTATGCCTAGAGAGGTGGTAGTTAGGTACATTATGCTATACTTGATTCTCAAAGTGATGTCTGCCTTTGTCAAAAGATTGGGCAACTGTATCCAGAAATTTAGAGGTAGTACAAATACACCCAAGTAAGAAATATCAGATTGCCACAAAACTCGGAATGCAGCTATGTCTCAGATATGTAAGTGATTACAGGTATGGTCTGATTAGACACAGGGTAAAAAAGTGCTTCCCCAATGCCCTATGAAAAGGTGTCCCTGTTGGTAAAAGATCATTCACTGCTAGTCAAGCATCTACAATGAACTCAAACACAATTTGTCCAGTTGACAGACTTTGGCACATCATCAGATTGGGTCACTGTCGCTAGTGGGGTACCACAGAGTCAGTATTGGTGTACTATTCTCTTCAACATATTTATTAATGATCTTGTAGAAGGCTTGCACAGTAAAATATCAATTTTTGCAGATGACACTAAACTCTGTAAAGTAATTAACACAGAAGAGGACAGTACACTGCTACAGATGGATCTGGATAGATTGGAGGCTTAGGCAGAGAAATGGCAGATGAGGTTTAACACTGACAAATGTAAGGTTACGCACATGGAAACCGGTCACCAGTACATACTAAAAGGTAAAACATTGGGTAACTCTGACATGGAAAGGGACTTAGGAATTTTAGTGGACAGCTAACTAAGCTGTAGAAACCAGTGTCAGACAGCTGCTGCCAAGGCCAATAGGATAAAGGGTTGCATCAAAAGGGGGCATAGATGCCCGTGATGAGAACATAGTCCTGCCACTTTACAAATCACTAGTTAGACCACACATGGAGAACTGCGTACAGTTCTGGACTCCTGTGAGCAAGCCAAACATAGCAGAGCAGGGCAACTAAAGTAATAACTGGAATGGGTGTACCCTGAAAGATTTTCAAAATTAGGGTTATTCACTTCAGGAAAAAGAAGACTGAGGGGAGATCTAATAACTATGTATAAATATATCAGGGGTCAGTACAGAGATCTCCCCCATAATCCATTTATTCTCAAGACTGTGACTGTGACGAGGGAATATCCTCTGCGTCTGGAGGAAAGAAAGTTTGTACACAAACATAGAAGAGGATTATTTATGGTAAGAGCAATGAGACTATGGAACTCTCTACCTGAGGAGGTGGTGATGGTAAGTATACTAAAAGAGTTCAAGAGGGGCCTGGATGTATTTCTGGAGGGTAACAATATTACAGGTTATAGCTACTAGAGATGGGTTGTTGATCCAGGGAGTAATTCTGATTGCCTGATTGGAGTCGGGAAGGAATTTTTTCCCCCTAAAGTGAGGAAAATTGGATTCTACCTCACAGAGGTTTTTTGCCTTCCTCTGGATCAACTTGCAGGATAACAGGCCAAACTGTATGGACAGATGTCTTTTTTCGGCCTTATAAACTATGTTACTATTAGAGATGAGTGAATATTTCAAAAATTCGATTTGGTCGGTTCGCTGAATTTTCCAAAACAATTTGATTCGATCCGAATTAATTTGTGTCGAATCGCGTTAAAAAACAGCGACTTCCTGTCTGCAGATAACCTGTATAGTGGTGTAGAACACTGTGCCTTGCAGTAACACGCATAGGGAGTCTGCTGTGATAGTTAAACAATACCGTTTAGTCTGTCAGTATGATATGCAGATGACAGTCGTAGCTCTTAGAATCGCTGCACACTTAACGTATTTGGGCAGTCATGGGGCCAAAACTGACCAAATAACTCAAGTGTGAACTCAGCCTTACAGGTCAGTATTAGCTCCATCTATAAAGAACCGTGCAGAGGCCCAAGATCCTACTATAGCGTGAAAGAGCACACTCCTTTTACACCAATTTACTGATTCCACATATATTTCTAGAGAACCTGTTCTATTAAATGCTTATACAAGTAGAGCCCCCCCACCCTTCCCGACAGTGTGGAGGTGGCAGTGGTAGCATCAGGAGACTACAGAGTGGCACAATGACAGAGATGGCAAGGGGAAAGTTCCCATCACCACTAATGTCTGTGCTCGAGGAATTGACGTAGGATAAGTGTCAATTGTTGTCAACTTTGACCTGCCTGTGACTGTAGAAAGTCTGACAGAGTGGCAAGGTGGCATAATGTAGAGCTGCAGCAGCATCAGGAGACTACAGACTGGCACGATGGCAGTGGCGGCAACAGCAGCAGCATCAGGAGACTACAGAGTGGTACGATGACAGTGTGGAGGTGGCAGTAGCAGACTACAGAGTGACACGACGACAGTGTGAAGTTGGTAGTGGCATCGAGAGACCACAGAATGGTACGACGACAGTGTGGAGGTGGCAGTGGCAGCAGACTACAAAGTGGCACTATGACAGAGTGGAGGTGGCAGTGGCAGCAGACTACAGAGTGGCACGACGACAGTGTGGAGGCAGCATCAGCAGCAGACTACAGAGCAGCACGATGACTGTGTGGAGGCAACAGCATCAGGAGACTACAGAGTGGCACGACGACAGTGTGGAGGTGGCAGTGACAGCAGCATTAGCATCAGGAAACCACAGAGTCTCCTCAAGCTAATTAAGGTGCTCTCTCCCCAAGAAGAGATAGTACCCCCAAACCCTGACAGGCCTCTCACCCACTTAAGCCAGTACTCTCTGCTCTGCACTGATGAGGGGCAATCATCCTGAAGCAGCTGTCTGCAGATGAGGTGCTGGCTTATTTAATATCCAAGTCATGTCTCTAGGCTTATTTAAAGAGCTGAACATTGACTTATCGGATAGCTGCCTTTCATCTGGTGGCATTAGAAGCAGAGCTTGTTAACAGCTCAATAGCACCCCTTTTCCTCCCAGAATTCCTGAAAATCATGAATGGCCTATGAGTATAATCACGCCGATTAAGGCGCTCGCTCCACAAGGACAGACTGTACTCCGAAACCGCAGAGTAGCACGATGACAGTGTGTAGGCAGCATCAGCAGCAGACTACAGAGTGGCACAACAACAGTGTGTAGGCGGCAGTAGCATCAGGGGCAGCATAGAGAGTGGCACAACAACAGTGAGGAGGTGGCAGTGGCAGCAGCAGACTACAGTGGCACGATGACAGTGTGGAAGTGGCAGCAGCATCAGTAGCATCAGGAGACTACAGAGTAGCACAACAACACTGTGGAGGCAGCAGCAGCAGTAGCATCAGGAGACTACAGAGTGGCACAACAACACTGTGGAGGCAGCAGCAGCAGACTGCAAGGTGGCACGATGACAGTGTTGAGGCAGCAGTAGCATCAGGAGCAGCATACAGATTGGCACAACAACAGTGAGGTGGCAGTGGCAGCTTCTGTAGCATCAGGAGATGAAAGAGTGGCACGACAACAGTGTGTAGGCGGCAGTAGCATCAGGAGCAGCATACAGGGTGGCACGATGACAGTGTAGAGGTGGCAGTGGCAGAAGCTGTAGCATCAGGAGACGATAGAGTGGTACAATGACAGCATGGAGGTGGAAGTGGCAGCAGCAGACTGCAGAGTGGCACGACAGTGTGGAAGCAGCAGTAGCCTCATGAGGCTACAGAGTGGCACGACAACAGTGTGTAGGCGGCAGTAGCATCAGGAGCAGCAAACAGAGTGGCACGTCGACAGTGTAGAGGTGGCAGTAGCAGCAGCTGTAGCATCAGGAGACGACAGAGTGGCACAATGACAGTGTGGAGGTAGCAGTAGCATCAGGAGACTACAGAGTGGCACGGCGACAGTGTGGAGGTGGCAGTGGCAGCAGCAGCAGACTACGGAGTGGCACGATGAAAGTGCGGAGGCAGCAGCAGACTATAGAGCTGCACGATGACAGTGTGTAGGTGGCAGTAGCATCAGGAGCAGCATACAGAGTGGCATGAGGACAGTGTAGAGGTGGCAGTAACATCAGGAGACTGCAGAGTGGCACGATGAAAGTGCGGAGGCAGCAGCAGACTACAGAGCGGCACGATGACAGTGTGTAGGCAGCAGTAGCATCAGGAGCAGCCTACAGAATGGCACGACGACAGTGTAGAGGTGGCACTGGCAGCATCTGTAGCATCAGGAGATCACAAAGTGCCACGACGACAGAGATGGCAAGGGAAAAGTTCCCATCACCACTAATGTCTGTGCTCGAGGAATTAACGTAGAACAAGTGTCAATTGTTCTCAACTTTCACCTGCCTGTGACTGTAGAAGGTCTGACAGAGTGGCACGATGACAGTGTAGAGGTGGCAGCAGCTGTAGCATCAGGAGATGACAGAGTGGTACGACGACAGTGTGGAGGTGGCAGTGGCAGCAGACTACAGAGTGGCACGATGACAGTGTGGAGGCAGCATCATCAGCAGCATACTACAGAGTGGCACAATGTCAGTGTGAGGAGGTAGGTGGCAATAACAGTACCCGCTGACAATGGTGGGTGTAAGAAGGAGCACTTGGCATCAGATGGGTGACAGCATCAAAATATGGGTTGAGGCAGGTAGCCAGAAGAAATCAGTCTCTCAAGGCAGCATGGATGATTTAATCTGATGCATCAGGCATTGGTGGGTGGAAGTCCTGGCTGATCCATGCCTGATTCATCTTGACAAAGGTCAGTCTCTCCACATTTTGGGTGGACAGGTGAGTTCACCTTGGGGTAAATATGGCCCCCGCCGCACTAAACACCCTCTCTGATGCCACACTACTGGCCGGGCAGGACAGCTTTTCCAGAGAAAACTCGCCCAATTGCGGCCACAACTCTAGTTTGGCTGCCCAGTAGTCCAGCGGATCTTCAATGACGGGTGGCAGGGTGCTGTCCAAGTATGCCAACACCTGCTGGTTCAGGTCCTGCTCCAGGTCTAGCTTATGCTGCTGGTGAGTAGTTTCTTGACCATGTGGGTGAAGAAAGCTGCTCATCAGCGACTCTAGACTCAGGCTGCTTCTGATGGAGCTGGTACTGCTCCTGCCACCCCCACCCCCCCAGCAGCCATGGCAGTGGAACATGAGTGCAGAGGGCCCCCCGGTCAGTCCTGTGAGAGGATGGACGATGGCGTAGATAGGCAGCGGCCAACTGACTACATAGGATGTCTCTATAGTAGTTCATCCCTTAGTCCTGGCAACTGACAAAGTGGCCTCCTCAAAGGGCACGCGCAAACGGCAGGTGTCACGCATGAGCTGCCACTGGCTGACATCGAAGTTACACAGGGGAGTACCTCTGTCCATTTGGATCATCATGAAATCGCTCATGGCCTTTTTCTGTTCATACAATCGGTCCACATATGGCGTGTGGAATTCCAACGGGTGTAAACGTTGCATATCAGCCTATGTTGGGGGATGCCGTTCTGCCGCTTTAGCTCAAGGAGGGTGTGCTTGGCGGTGTCTGAAAATGTCTGAAGTGGCTGAAATGCATGTAAAGTTTCCTGGCCATTTTTAGGATGTCTTGCAGATGGGTCGAAGACTTTAGGAACCGCTTGACAACCAGATTGAACACATGCGCCATGCAGGGCGCATGGCACAACCCTCCTTGACGCAGCGCTGACACCATGTTCTTTCCATGCTCGGTCACCATGGTTCCGATTTTGAATTGTCGCGGGGAAAGCCAGGATTGGATTTCTTGATGAATGATGCGGAGAAGTTCCTCCCCTGTGTGACTCAGTTCGCCCAGGCAAACAAGGTGTAGAACCGCGTGACACCATCTTGCCCTGCACATGTGGTATGCTGGAGGGGCAATGTGAATTGTCCCTGCTGTGGAGGCTAAGGACATGGTGGAGGATAAGGAAGCAGACATTGTCGCATGAGAATGTGGAGGTGGAAGTCGTGTCGCCTGGCCAAGTTGCTGGTTTGGCTGTGCAAGAACCACATTTACCCATTGGGCCGTAAAGGACATATACTGTCTCTGACCATAATTAGAGCTCAACACGTTGGCGCTGCCGTGCACTTTGGCAGACACAGACAGGCTCAAGGACTGGCCCACCTTCTGTTCTACATATTTGTGCAGGGCTTGTACCGCCTGTTTCGCAAACAAATGATGGATTGGAACTCTCCACCTTGGCTCGATGTTAAAGGAGATATTAATTATTGGTATTTTGGGACGTACCAATAATTAATATTCATAAATAGGCAAAACCCGCTTCCGCTAGTTCCGCCTATTTATGCCTAAGTGCTGCTCTATTGCCTTTCACACGACCTAAAAGGGACTCAAAGTACACGTTATAAAACAATAAACACTGAACACTGTATTATAAATAATAACAATATTTATTATTTATTAACAATACAGTACAATAAATCCTAACTACACTGCACAATCCCGTTAACTCCAACCACGTTACTAACTAAACAATACACACACACACACATATAAAGCATCCCTCCCCAGCCTATTCTAAATCACTGTCCCTGGGAACAAAAGGGGTTAAACAAGGGGTTTTGGCAGGGAAGGGGTAAATTGGCAGGGGTTAAATGGTAGGGCAAGGGTTAATTCCAGGGATAAATCCAGGGGTAGCAGGGCAGGGCAGGATCAGGGCAGCAGGGTTGCAGCAGGAGTTAAATCAGGGGTACCAGGGGTTAATGCTGGGAGCAGGGGTCTGGAGCAGGGGTTATCAGGGGATACAGTTACTCAGCCTGTCCAGGGGTCTTCAGGGGGGTTGCTTGTCCTTCTTTGCTCGTCGTCCAGGGGATGATTCTGGGGGTCCTTCAGGGGGTCTTCAGGCTGGGGAGGCACGGCTCAACTGAAGAGCGCAGCGCGATCGGGTTATTTAAACCCGGTCGCGCTCGCTCCCGTGCTCCCGCGCTGCCGGCGAGCGAGCGCGCCGGCAGCCGTGTGCACGAGCGCCGGCGCAGTGCTATGACGTCACCGCGCCGATGCGCGCTGTTTCCCGGGCGGAGGATCTCTTTGATCCTCCGCCTGGGGAGCGCACTGTATCTCCGGCGCTTGTAATCACAAGCGCCGGAGGTACGCGCCATGCAGAGACAGGGAAACCTATTGTTTCCCTGTCCTGTTAATTGCCCCCAGCAGCGCTGAGGGTAATTAACAGAAGGGACAGAAGATCATATCGATCTTCTGTCCCTTTGAAGTACCTGGGACTGGACTAATTAGTCCAGTCCCATGTCTCCAGCTATCCCCAGCAGATGGCCATTGTCCATCTGCTGGGGGCTATGGGGGGGGCACCCTGGCTATTACATGTATACAGATACATGTACATAACTGGGGATCATGTACATGCATCTATATACTTCTGGAGGATAAAGGGGGCCTCATTATATAAAGGGATAGACATGGGGCATAACAGGGGGCATTATGTGTAACAAGGGGCATAAAGGGGCATTAATATATGAAAGGGGGCATATATATATATATATATATATTAAGGGGTAATATATATAAATATAGGTGCATGCAAATGGGGCTCATGCACACATATCTATATATATATATATATTATATA
>ONZH01001871.1:0-14485 GCA_900303285.1 Rhinella marina | reverse complement strand
ACAAAAAGTCAGATTTAAAAAACTACCAATACGTGGATAAGGAAGGCCTTAGCACCAGCTTCCCAAAGGGTTGGGCTAAAGCAGATGTTTGGAAGAGTGTTTAAGATTTAATCACAAGCCAAACCAACAGAGTGGACATCAGTCCTGGACAAGATAATGAAACATAATGTCACCGGGAGCTGGCGGCGCGCTCCTTACTTGCAGCACCGCTGGTCTCCCGCTTCAGTACAAGAGCGAGGATGCGGCTAGTGTCCTCATCTCCATAACAATGGTGGTGGGGAGAACCCGGCGCGCACTCAGCCTCAGCGCAGCCGGCGCTCTCCTCAACGAGCAGGCGGGGCCTTTGAGCGCTGGCAGGGATAGCCAACGCTCAGCTGTTATTAAAGGGGTTTTCCCATCTTGGACAATGGGGGCATATGATTTAGCTCACGTGACCTACCTGGGGGCCTATTTAAGCAGGCAACCTGCTGGCCACTGGTTGCCTGTGATTGGTCCATTTGCCTTCACCTGCGTTTGAATACTTCTACTGCTACTACTGTGTTTGACCTCGGCTTGTGAACTTGACCTCATCTTTGTGTTATGCCCTGGTACGACGTTACTTCTCGGCTTCTGACCTCGGCTCGTGGTTTGACTTTGCTCCTGCTTCGTTCCTCGGTATTGACGTAACCTCCTGGTTTGACTTCAGCTTGGTGATATTCTTAGATATTCTTGTGCATTCACACGAACGTATTTTCATCCGCGTCGATCCACAACTTTTGCGGCCCGGGTGCGGATCCATTAATGTCTATGAGTCCTCCAAAATCGCGGAGACCTTTTAGGTGTCCTCCGCGGCGTGTCCGTTCAGTACGCCCATGACGTTATTTATAGAACATGTCCTATTCTTACCCGCCTATCGCGTTCCGCGGCCCCATTCAAGTCAATGGGTCAGCAAAAAGAACGGACGACATACAGAGTACATCCGTATGTCGTCCGTATTTTGCGGACGCTTGGCTGGATTGGAAATGCCTTCTTGGTCACATGGTACAGCAACTCAGGCCCAGGAAGAATGTTGGAGTGGTGTGACAAGCGGCCTAGTCATGTCCAGCCTCAATGTGGAGACCCTAATAGTCCTTGTCCAAGAGCGGCCCCAATTATGGGATACCCGCTCAGATAGTTACCATGACCGCATCAAGAAGGATGCGGCATGGGAGGAAATTACCCGACTACTCAACCCGGATTCGTGGGACAAGGCAAGCAAGGCCCAGCGGAGGATCCTTGGTAAGTGTATGTGACCCCTCCTCCAGTGCACCCTATAGTTTGTCCCCCCCCCCGGAGTGCAAACTGTAACTATATGGCCACTCTGCTCTGCAAACTGAAAGTAAGCCCTCCCCGTTCTGCTCCCTAGCCGACAACCCTGCAGTTCCTGCTAAAGTAGCAGACAACCCCTGCAGTGCCTGCTAAAGTAGCCGACAACCCCTGCAGTTCCTGCTAAAGTAGCAGACAACCCCTGCAGTTCCTGCTAAAGTAGCCGACAACCCCTGCAGTGCCTGCTAAAGTAGCCGACAACCCCTGCATTGAATGCTAAAGTAGCCAACAACTGCATGCTAAAGTAGCCGACCCCTGCATGCTAAAGTAGCCGACCAACCCCTGCAGTGCCTGCTAAAGTAGCCGACAACCCCTGCTAAAAGTAGCCGACAACCCCTGCAGTGCCTGCTAAAGTAGCCGACAACCCTGCAGTGCCTGCTAAAGTAGCCGACAACCCCTGCAGTGCCTGCTAAAGTAGCCGACAACCCCTGCCAGTGTCCAATAAATAATGTGATCCATGTTAACCAATAATATTTATTTATTTATATTTTCAGTAAAAAATGTGAAGACCCAATGGACCAGCACACGCGATCAATATCGGCGTGAACTAAGCGACACATTGCGTAGTGGTGGTGGTGCGATTAAAAAGCGACCGTACTTATACACTCAACAACTTCGATTCCTAAAGGATGTAATGGATTTATGGCCGTAAGTAATATATTTTTATTCTCACATTTATGACATGCCTCCTGTTTCCATCTTTTGTAGGTACAATCCCTCTTTGGGATGTAAGTCCCTTTTGCCCACATTGATCCTTCAAAGCAGTCAGCCCCAAACTGCGGCCTTGCAAATGTTAAAAAACTAGAACTTCCACCATGTGCTGCTGTAGGCCGATTGCTATAAGCCAGGCATGCTCAACCTGCGGCCCTCCAGCTGTTGCAAAACTACAACTACCATCATTCCCAGACAGCCTGTAGCTATCAGCCTACAGAAGGGTATGATGGGAGTTGTAGTTTTACAACAGCTGTAGGGCCACAGGTTGAGCATCACTGCTAAGCTGTCTGGGCAGTCTGGTAGTTGTAGTTTTACAACAGCTGGAGGGCCACAGGTTGAGCATCACTGCTGTAAGCTGTCTGGGCAGTCTGGGAGTTGTAGTTTTACAACAGCTGGAGGGCCACAGGTTGAGCATCACTGCTGTAAGCTGTCTGGGCAGTCTGGGAGTTGTAGTTTTTCAACATCTGCAGGTCTGCAGTTTGTCGATGCCTGCTTTTAATGGGCTGTAATTTCACCCTGGCAGCCTGCCTAATGTTTTCAGCGGATCATCCTATGCTCCAATGCCCTCCATTGCCCCGCGCAAAATTGTGCAGGGCAAAGGAGGGCATGTAGACTGCCAATTTTTTATTTTTTTTTTACATTGATTACCATGCTTAAAAGAAAAGGAATACTTACCTTACCAATCCACCGCTGCTGCACTTGTGATGCTGTTTTAGTGTTTAAAATAAAAAAATAATCAGTTGTAAAAAATTATACTATAGTAATGACTGTCTTTCTGAAACGCAGCACTACAGACAATCTGGAGGACGATCCTCGGTCAGTAGATTCTGATGAAACTCAGATACCGAATCCGAGTCCGCCTGTGCCTTCAGATCAGAACCCCATAGAAACCGACAGCCAAACAGACAATCCTGAACCACCGACAACATCACCAGAGGAAACACCACAGTATTCTGGTTCCCGTCCTGCAGCATGGCGTAGGTCAAGAAATGTGCCAGTGGAAACCCAGCCACAAACCAGGGCCATGATTGACAGTCAGGTGCTTGATTACTTGAAGAAAAATGATTCAGAGACTGCAGAGGAAGTGATGTTGTGGTCACCCCATTTCTTAACCGTGTTCCCAAGGAGCGTCATCCCCAATTTATGTCGCTAATGAACGCGGTGTTGCACATTTTTTCATTGCTGCAAGATCTGGCAGAATTAGTTTACCTTGTTGACCAATATAAGTGGCGCATCCAGGGGAACCTTGGATGCACTCAACAAGCACCGGTCTCTCAGCCATCGGGTTCCTCCCTACAATTTTCAACCCCCCCCCCCCCCACCACCATCACTGTACAGCCAGGATTGGCCTCCAAGTCAACGGGGGTCCCCAAATGAATGGTCAATCCACGTCTACTAATAATGGCCCATATCAGGCCCATGACCGTGGAGAGGGTCGGCCCAGCTCCACAAGGCTTGCTGGCCCATTCACCAGAGAACTTTTTGAGCTGTAGGTTGTCTTGAAATATTGTTTTAATACCGTAGTATTAAAGTTTTTTTGATTTAAATAAATTTGTCATGTCTTTTTAAAAAAAGGGAGCATAGAATATCAGATTTGGAGTAATGTGGCAAATTTAGTCCTTCCCTACCCTTTTAACAGGATAGGGCAGCGCTAAAGAAAATACATGAGTACCTGTGACATCAACGTTTTCACAGCTTGACAGAAGCCTCCGCCTTGCATAGCACATTAATTTTTAAAAAAAACAAGAAAATGCTGTTTGATCTGCACTATACATTGCAGAGCAAATGCAGGCATAGAAGCCTTCAATGATTGTGAGAAAGGCTCCATATTAAAAAATAATGCTATGTCAGGTTGAAGCAAATGAACGATGAAAAGTAAATTTTTGGATTGATCCAAATATAGGTGTTTACTTTTTAGAACGGGGGTTGTATATTTAGGGGCTTCCCATTACATCAACCTTACTACATTTGGAAACATCCAATTGTAATATGATGGACACAGTTTGCCCTTGGCGGCTATTAACAAGATATGGTCCCAGTATATTGATAGGTATGTTTCCAACAGTTTACACCGAGACCGATCACATATTGGGCACAGATCCTGGTGATAGGCACCAATATGTAGACAAGTAATTGAAGTTAACCTGTCATCTACAAAATGCATTTATTAAATTGCAAGAAGTACCACTGAGTATCCGTAAGTTTTCAAATGGCATTTTAACGTGCTTTTGTGCTGCAACAGGTTAACTTCAAATTATTATACAATAATTTAATACCGTAGGTTGATAGTAATGAGGTATTAGAGGGTATTTAGGGCCAAAATCAAATTTATTTTTAAATAAACTGGATTAAAGTGGTTCTTACAGTTTGAAAACCGACAATCTATCCTCTGGATGATTGGTGATCAGATGCTGATGAGCTATCTAGAGGAAGATTGTCAGTTTAAATAAACTGCAGAACCCCTTTAAGCTATTTTATTGATTGTACAATGATACAAAATATTAAGTGTAAACTAATTTAAAATTGGCCCGAAAAAATACCCCAGCCCGCAAACCCACGTCAAGGGTCCTCATTCTCTTGCGAGTCCCTACTCTAACTAAACAACAACTGGGAAACTAACTAAACTAAACGTACTTATTGCAAACAGTTAATAATTATTCAGCGACTGCCATGGCAATTCTCCAGCCGGGCTGCAAAAGTAGTCCGCGTAGAAATCACGAATACGCAGCCCTGCAGATCCCGGTCTACCATGCAGTGTCTGGTCCACAACAAACCATGACGAGGTTCAGTATGGGTCCAGGTCAGCGTCGAAGGAAGCATCGTGAATTCTTACAAAATTATGAAGAACCACACAAGCCTGAATTGCTGTGGTAACATTATCGGGATGACGCTGGATCAATGACATAAACACCCTCCATTTGTTGGTAAGAAGTCCAAAGGCGAATTCCACATAACGACGGGCACGCGTCAAGCGGTAATTGAAGATACGCCTTCTCTCATCTAAGTCACGTCTTGGGAAGGGTCGCATAACATGTGGTGTAAGAGCAAATCCTTCATCCGCGATTTTGATGAAAGGAGCAGGAGGTCCAGCAGATCCAGACAATCTTCTTGGCTGGGGAAGGGCGAGCTGGTTGGAATGAAGCCGTTCACCCATTCTGGAAGCACAAAATATTCTGGCATCTAAAGTGCTCCCATAGGCCCCGATGTCGACAATTATAAACTTGTTGTCAACCAAGGCCAACAGGACTACTGAAAAAAATTGTTTATAATTGAAGAATTGGGACCCTAAGTGAGCCGGCTTCTTCTCACGGATGTGTTTTCTGTCCAAGGCCCCTATACAGTTAGGAAACTGTGCGCATTCTTCAAAGCCCTGAGCAACCCGTATCCAATCTTCAACTTTGGGCTCCGGCATCACCGTCTCGCGAAGTCGCTCCCATATAACTTGACAGGTGTGTGGAACGATTTCAGAGATGGTGGAAATCCCCAACAGGAACTCAAAGTGTAGGGACGCAAAAGAGTTGCCTGTTGCCAAGAATCTGCCAATTTTAGATAAAAAATGATCATTACATATCTGTGGATGTGCAAAAAAAAGGGTTAAGCTATATGATATTAGTACTTACCTCAAGGTGATGACTAGCCTTTCCTCAGGTGAGATACAGTACCGCATATTATTATTCTGGAAAGTGAGACCTTCATGAGTTACTTCTCCAGCAGACGGTCAAAAGTGGAGACTGACTGGCAAAAATTTTGAAATTTGTCCGGGTGCTGCCTCAGGTCATCATACAAAGTATGGAAGTGGCCCTTTTTGCTGCGCTGGGGTGAACCCACTGCCGCTTCCTCCTCGGTTCCTCGTCCAACATTGGTGTTTTCTGTCCATAGTTCCGAGATAGAAGCCAGTACAAGAGAACCTTATCTGCAGGTCTTTTATGCATGATTAGCACAAAGAAATCGCCATAAACCAAAGTAAGAACACAAAGGAATCTAACAGAGCACACTACGCTGTGAAAAGCTGTAGCAAATGGCGCCAATGCAATCATGTGACCTTTTTTATGGTGTTAACCGGGGTTGGACATGTAAATTCCTTTTTTTTTTACACCTTCCGTTTTTTTTTGTGGACCGTGAAAAACGGAAGACCAACAGACACAATACGTCCGTTTTATACGGACGTACGGAACAGACAAGGAAATATTGCGGAAACCATCCGGATTTTTTAACGTTCCCACGGATCCGTGATTTGCGGACCACAAACCACATACGTTCGTGTGAATGTACCCTTATATTGTGTATTCTGTCTTTGTCTATTGTTTTCTCCCATTGTTTCCCCTCGCTATACGCCCCAGCACGTACCTAAGCTAGAGACTGCAATCCAGTTGTACACCGTCTCCTGGGACAGACCGTGCAAGTAGGCAGGGTCAGCGGTGAAGTTGAGCTCAGGGCAGCACTCTACCCTGAATTGTGACACATCAGTATCAATTAACGATATAAGGCTAACTTATGCAGATAAAAAACATGGATAGATGACAAAATTATCAATATTTCCCAGTACCTTATTTCAAGTTGGTTGCTTCAAAATTAACAGCTTTATACTGAAAGATGATGGGTTACCATTGACAGAGTCCCACAAGAAAAAAATTGACAAACGTGAAAGATTTGAACCACTACCTACACGTAGATATGGAAGGCCTAAGCACCCAGCTTCCCAAACGGTTGAAGCTAAAGCTGATGTTCTTAAAAGCAGATGTGTGAGGGGTGTTGAAGAGAATTTAATCACAAGCCTCAACATGCTGTGGTTTGCTCTCCGGTCTGGGCATCCGCACCAAGATGGATCCGGAATGACCCCCAATGCAAGTCAATGGGGACGGATCCGTTTGGTGTGACACAATAGTAAATGGACCCGTCCTCCATTGACTTTCAATGGAGTGCATGACAGATCCGTCACCTGCACTTTTCCCCACAGCTCCCTCCTCCCTCCAGCAGAGGGCGCTGTGGGGAATCTCTCCTTCCTTTGTGCGCGCTGTCCTCCTCCTCCTGTGCTGTCCAGATCCTCTGACAACCAGAATCCACCAGGACACTGGGAGCCAGTAAGTATGGCTTTATGTAAGTATGACTGTGTCTGACACGTGTGGGGCCGGAGCGCAGTTCCAGCCCCACACTTGCACCTGCGGCAGCACGGATCCGGCGGGCCCCTTTACCCGCCAGGTCCGTGCTGCCGCTAGTGTGAAAGTGGCCTAAATCACTGTATTGAAACAGTCACTGTTAATGTTTCCACACTCTAAACAGAAAAAAAATATTCAAAAATTGTATTCAAAGACATTTACACTAACCACCTATTGCAAACTCCACCAACCCAAAGAACAACTGGTGGAACGTTCCTAATGTAAGATTTGGTACCATTTCACAAGTGTGTTGGTGTAGAAGAGTCTCAATGCATAAAAGCGAGAAAAAAAGATAGTTGTCCCAAATGTTTCTAAAAAACATTCATATATTCCAAAAATAGAGTAAGGTTATTTTGTTCTAGAACTGGAATCAATTTGTAATTGTATGAACAGAATAAACAACACAGCATATGTGCAAATATTGTAAATGCAACTAAAACTGGGCTGATAGTTAAAGCCAAAGTAATGTCATCCTTAAATAACCTCTGTCAGCATGATCAACCCCATTAAACCCAGGCATACTGAAGGTAGGGTTGATTGTACTAATTAAAATACCTTTTTTTTGTCTACACGTTTAACAGCTAGAAAAAAAGTGCATTTTATTCATATGCAAATGAGCACGTTTGAGCACCTGGGGGCCAGAATAAGTCTTTGGAGCACTGCTTTTGTAATGCCGCTGTGCTCTGCACACTTCCTCCCATCTCCCATCTCTTGCATTGACAGGGCTAGACATCAAGCATGGTAAGGACAAAAACAGCAGATGCAATCATGCTTTTCAATAATGTGTCACTCCGCACTGGCTCAAATTTTGTCTTCCCACTGAGAAACAAATTGCCTTACGCCTTGGTGGTCCACACCATTCTCTCTTGACTTCCGTGAGTCAGCAGCTACTGAACAGAGACTACTTGAAGAGGTAGTGGTCTGGTGGTTCCCCTGTATCACAGTCCAGATCCTTGTCAAGGGGATAAATACTGAAGACCAGAAGGGCCATTTAGCACCCACAGTACATAGTTCTCTATCTTAGAAAAGCGGGACATATGTACTATGTCTTAGTTTTATGTCCTTATGCCCGTTTTCTTTATTTCTTTATTACTTTTTCACTCCTATGCATTGTATGATGCCCTGTAAGGTCCTTCCTATTAAGGCCACAAGATCGCGATCCTCCTTTTTTTTTTAGCCATCTACACAATTGGTTTCTATGGAGATCGCTTATTGTTTATAGGTTTTGTCCTGTTGCATGAGTCAGGTGACCGCCGGCGCCCGTTCCCCCACCCCTTAGTGATGTCATGACGCCTCTTGGTGGATGACCTGGAGGCATGTGATTGACACTCTGGGTGGGGGACATGGGCACTAGTTTGCAGGGGACGCCATCCTCTCCACTGGAACCAATAGTATAGTAGGTGTTGGTACTTAAAGGGGTTGTCCGGGTTCAGAGCTGAACCCGGACATACCCAGGTTTTGACGGCCGGCAGCCCTCCTGAACAGGGCATCGGAGCATCTCATGCTCCGATGCCCTCCCTTGCCCTGCGCTGGATCGCGCAGGGCAAGGGCTCTTTTGTTTATAAACATTCACTGCTGGGCGGAGGCTTCCGCCCGGCAGTGAGTTCGGTGACGTCACCGGCCGTAATGGGCCGGCTTTAGCGCTGCCCTAACCGTTTGAATGGCTAGGGCAGCGCTAAAGCCCGCCCATCAGCGCCGATGACGTCACCGGGCTCACTGCCGGGTGGAAGCCTCCACCTGGCAGAGCCCGGTACGTCACCGGAACCGGGCTAAATTCCTATCGGAGCATAGGATGCTCCGATGCCCTGTTCAGGCGGGCTGCCTGGGTGAATTGAAAGGTATGTCCGGGTTCAGCTCTGAACCCGGACAACCCCTTTAATATTTACATTACAGCTGTAGCAGTTTTCATTCAAATTAATCATATGCACCTCAGGTGATTAACACTCTATGCAATGATCACTTTATTTAGTTTATTTCTTTATTGATTTATTGAATTTGTTTGGGACAATCATGGTATATTTAATACAAGGCACTACAATGATGCATTTTACACACTATGATGTATATTTTATCAACTCTATGTACACAATCGTGTTAATTGATATTAATCATGTAATTATGAATCTGGATCACATCTTGAGTATATATGACATCAATTCATTTGCTTGACAAAGGCCTTATTGTGCTGGGCTGGAACGTTGTGACTGGGGATTAAACGGGTCTAGTACCCTTCACTGATTTGGGAGTACTGCTGCATCATTTGTATTAGAAATTCATGTTATATTTTTATTTATGTACGTTTTTTGAAAAATTAATTTTTCTAAGACACTACATTGAATTTATTTTCTGTTCCAACAGAACTGGGCATGTGTTTATGGACATGGACTCTTACAAGTATGTATAAATACGAACAACAGACTGGAGTGACAGTATGAAACACTTAATAAGGTTGTCCCACGAAAAATATTCTACAGTTTGCAAACCAGCACCTGGATCTGAAAACTTTTGTAATTGCATGTAATTAAAAATTTTGTATAGCTACTGAGTTATTCAGTAAAATGTATCTGTATGGTGCCACTAATTTCTTTGTCCTGCTCACTGAGAAGGCCGCACATGCTCAGTTTCATCGTTCAACTGAGACACGCCTCCTGAGCTGTGAAAGGGAGAGCTGAGAAACGCCTCCTGAGCTGTGATAGGGAGAGCTGAGACACACCTCCTGAGCTGTGATAGGGAGAGCTGAGACAGGCCTCCTGAGCTGTGATAGGGAGATCTGAGACACGTCCCTGAGCTGTGATAGGGAGCGCTGAGACACGCCTCGTGAGCTGTGATAGGGAGAGCTGAGACAGGCCTCCTGAGCTGTGATAGGGAGAGCTGAGACACGCCTCCTAAGCTGTGATAGGGAGAGCTGAGACATGTCCCTGAGCTTGATAGGGAGAGCTGAGGACAGGCCTCCTGAGCTGTGATAGGGAGAGCTGAGACACGTCCCTGAGCTGTGATAGGGAGAGCTGAGACACGTTCCTGAGCTGTGATAGGGAGGGCTGAGACACGCCTCCTGAGCTGTGATAGGGAGAGCTGAGACACGCCTCCTGAGCTGTGATAGGGAGAGCTGAGACACGCCTCCTCAGCTATGATAGGGAGAGCTGAGACACGCCTCCTGAGCTGTGATAGGGAGCGCTGAGATACGCCTCCTGAAGCTATGATAGGGAGAGCTGAGACACGCCTCCTGAGCTATGATAGGGAGAGCTGAGACACGCCCCCTGAGCTGCAGCAGAAAAGACACTCCCCTGAGCTGTCAGCTTGATATAAATCTAGCAGAGCAATTAATGCTGAGATCTCTGGATCCATGTGAGGTACAGGGCTGGTTCTAGCTTTGTTAGAAAGAGATTGTCATGCCCTATATGATGTCTGATTTTCATTTTTTCCATTATTCATGGGAGAACTCCTTTAAAGTGTAACTGCCATGTTTTCATCAAAAAATCTATTTTAGCATATGTTACTGCTGGTGGAGCATTATGCATAAAGCAATCTTTAATTTCTTCACATACCACTGTTTTCCTTGAGTTTTTCCCTTAGTTACGAATATATTAACTCCTACAATGTGAGGACTTTCTCAAGATGGCTCCTCTGCCACTTCTGAGGCCAAAACTGCCTTCCTTCACTTCACATACACACGTGCTTTAGCCAGCATCTTCCTGCCAGCCAATCAGATTGGTTTACTGAGAGACACGCCTCCTGACTCTGAAGCCTAATGCAGCCATGCAGCGGGGAGGACCACCCCTCTGTCTTCCTGTCTTCTTAGATAAGCCATAGCATGGCATTTTTGTACTTTATTTGGTTTGCAGATGATTTGCAGCTTTTTAAGGATGCATCTGGTTCAGTTGGTTTTGGTGCCTTTTTTTCAGGGTAAATGGTGTGCTGCTTGTTGGCCAGTTATGGTGTAGAAAGGGTTTAGTTAAGAATTTAGTTTTGCTTGAGTTGTTTCCATTTGTTGTGTCTGTAGCTATTTGGGGATCTCAATTCTAGAATAAAAAACTGATTATTCATACAGATAACAAGGGTGTTGTTTTTGCTGTGAATTTCTTGTCTTCTAAGTGTAGCATGATGATAAATTTGTTGCGTCATTTAGTTTCGTTGTGTTGGAACATTTTGATTAGGGTTGTGCCCTAATTTCGGCAGTTGGTCCCTTATGCAGAGCAGGAAGGGGAGCAGTGCCTGGCTCATCTGTGGGACCTGATATGGTCTTGATCATGCATCTTTAACAGCAACCCTTTGCCACTTCTACCTAGTAGGGTTATGAAGGCACTGGTCTAGATGGTCTGAGTTTATGGCTTTAGCATTGTCTCCTTTAGTATTTTCAGAGCACACAGTAGTGGCTTTTAGTTTGTCACTGTTTCGGGATCGTTTGGCTTATACTACTACTGTTTGTAGGATTTTAGCCGGAGTTTCTTTTTTCATTAAATTGTTAGGTAAAAAAGCAATTGGTAGGCGGTATTTGTCTTTGCGGCCTCATTGTTTAGAAAATTTTGCAATTCACTTGGATGGTTCTCCTTTGACACAGTTTCATGCTGTTTTTTCAAAGGGTATTTCTGCTTTGGGTCTAAGTGATCGGTATTTCTCTTCTCACTCATTTCGTATTGGAGCTGCTACTGAGGCTTTTAGATTGGGTTTGGATGAGTCTTCAATTCAAGGAATTGGTCGCTGGTCTTCAGGCTGCAATGCTTCTTATATACGTCTGGATTTAATTGATTGATTATATCATTTATTGCAGGTAAGGTGGTGTGCATTCTTGGTCACTCCTTTATCCACTGGGCGAAGCTGTGAGCCAGTGTTTGACCATATGGACTTAATTTATCTATGCCATCTTCTGCAGTACAAATTTGTTGGCATGGTATTAGAGATATGAGATGGCTTGATTTGTTAAACCAGTTATTATGTCAGCAGCATATCGTGACCCGGATTTAATCATTATTCACTTGGGGGGCAATGACATTGGTAAAATGGGGACTATGGAGTTGGTTTTTCAAATAAAGTCAGGCTTAATCTCAGCTCGTAAACTGTTTCCAGAAGCCAGAATTCTTTTTTAAGAGGTTGTCCCGCGTCTTCTATGGCTCCAATCACCTTCCATGAAGCAGTTGTAGAGGATTCGTCGTGGGATCAATAGATTAATGTCTAAATTTTTGACTTTATTATGGGGTTTACTTACAGACATATTGATCTAGAAGGTGTGTGCCCGGCCTTTATTATTCTGATGCAGTGCATTTATGTGAGATTGGCTTGGACATTTTTAATCTGGATCTGCAAGTAATGATTGAGTTATCTTTTGGTGGGGTGGGGCCTGCAGTGCCTTGCTTGGCTGCAGGCTGGTGGAGTGTATGGAGTCTATCTTTAAATTTGAGCTTGAGCTTATGGCTGAGCTTATTTATGTTAATTCTGGTTTCATTGTATATTTCTAATGGTTTTTGGTAATAGTTGAGTTATGAAATTTAAGTGTATAATAAAGGCCATGGCCCTTTTTAAAGAAAAACAATTCCAAACAAATATTTGGTGTTATGTCTTTTATTTCAAGGTTAAAGGTTTTGAATGCGGTATAACCTATTATTCCATAAGATGGCTACTCTGATCGGTGTACGTGCTTAATCAGCACCCAAGTTCCGTTTTTAGCGCAACTGGTTACCTCCCCTCTGTACCCTTACTGCAGACTGCTAGCAATTCATTCATAACTTCTAGTAGAAATAATAAAGGAATAACACAGCATAGAGACATAAGAATAGATGCTCCAGAATTGTTATTACATGGGGGAATGCATGAAGCTATTAAAACAGACATGTCAGGAGTGGTGCTAGGTCCTCTTTAAAGATCTTTTTTGTGTTTTCACTGATATGTGCCCAAAACTGGTCAAGCACTAGTAGGGCAATTACAGTTACAATCACAATTTTAGGAGATACAAGGCAGATTTCTTGGACCACACTTATTTCAAACCACAGATTTCTTTGGACCACACTTATTTCAAACCATATTTTCATGCCATTTTCATCCATCCATCGTCATGACAACAACACAACCGTTTAATGGGTTTTCTCGTGTTCTGAGGTTTTCACCGTTATGGTGTTCGCTGCACCTCTCACATCAACAGTCCTGCTCGATGTTCTGTTTTTTAAAGTTCTTCACAGTTTGTATTGCTTTCAACGCATATAGTACGGGGCCCATTTTTGGTTTTACATTTTCATTTTTTTTCCTCCCAACATTAAAATAGCCATAACTTTGTTCATTTTCCATGCATGTAGCCATATAAGGGCTTATTTTTAGGTGGAAGAAGTCTACTATTTAAGAGCATCATTCAATATACCATGTCTGTTATTGGAAAATGGGGGTAAAAATGTATTTGTGAGGTTAAATTGAAAAAAGAAAAAACTACAATGCCGCCAAAGATTTCAAAGGTTTGGACATCGCAATGCGCTGAAAATGTCATAATGTCCTTATTCTGCAGTTCAATACAAATGCAGTGATTTTTTTTTAAATCTAAATTTTCTTTCCATGACTATTTTCTGACAGCCATAACTTTTTTATATTTTGGTCTACAGAGCTGTATGAGGGCTTGTTTTTTGCAGGACAAAATTTCGATGTTATTGGTACCAACAAGTATCATCGTGGGATTATCTTATTACTTATAGGTAGTTGTATCCTAGAGTGGTTTTCATTGCCTGTTTTTAGTGTAATCATCTTTATATTACCAGGAAAGCGGTGATGTCGGTCTAAATGTGTGACTTAACTTGGCTAAATGCAAATAGATGGATTGTGAGCATCTTTGCACTATGATGTGTATCTTTAAGAGAAATGTGTCACCAATTTTTCTGCCAGTTAAAACCAGATAGTAACATATCTCCTTTTTTCTAATCTGTTTTTATTTTCTGATTTTATTTTCAGATCCCCCCATAACAGTGTGAGCAGGAGATCCCACTCCCCATAGCAGTGTGTATTTCATTACAGAAAAATACTGTAGTCTCCCGCTGCATAGATTTTTTAAAGCAGAAAATGCTGGCATATAAAATCCCTTTTAAAGAGAACCTGTCACCAAAAATGCAATGCAATCTGAAAGCACCATGTTATAGAGCAGGAGGAGCTGAGCAGATTGATATATATTTTTTTTTTCGGAAAAAAAAGTCAGTAAAACTTGTAATTTAAATATTTATATCTGCAGCCCTGTAAAGTGCTATCGGTACAGGAGGGAGGTGTTATCAGTGACTGACAGCTATCTCTCTATGTACACTTAT
>ONZH01001870.1:0-92939 GCA_900303285.1 Rhinella marina | reverse complement strand
TGAAAAGTGCCAGTCTGCCACTTTGATGCCAGTGTTCATGCCCAGAATCTGTTTGGGCCAGGCTGATCTCCACTGCATCTGATGAGGGGCATCACCCTCTATATGTCGGCAGTGCAAGATCTCTGGCCCGAATTAATTTAACCCCTTAAAAACATCAGTTACTTATTCAAATCAGTGAAAAGTGCCTGTATGCCTACTTTGATGCCAGTTTTCATGCCCAGAACCTGTTCGGGCCAGGCCAATCTCCAGTCTATTTTATGTGGGGCATCACCCTCTGTATGTTGGCAGTGCGAGATCTCTAACCCGAATTCATTTAACCCCTTTAAAACATCAGTTACATATTCAAATCAGTGAAAAGTGCCTGTCTGCCCACTTCGATGCCAGTTTTCATGCCCAGAACCTGTTCGGGCCAGGCTGAACTGAACTGTATCTGATGCGGGGCATCACCCTCTGTATGTCTGCAGTGCAAGATCTCTGTCCCGAATTCATTTAACCGCTTAAAAACATCAGTTACTTATTCAAATCAGTGAAAAGTGCCTGTCTGCCAACTTCGATGCCAGTTTTCATGCCCAAAACCTGTTCGGGCCAGGCTGAACTGAACTGTATCTGATGTGGGGAATCACCCTCTGTATGTCGGCAGTGCGAGATCTCTGGCCTGAATTCATTTAACCCCTTAAAAATATCAGTTACTTATTTAAATCAGTAAAAAGTGCCTGCCTGCCCACTTTGATGCCAGTTTTAATGCCCAGAACCTATTCGGGTGAGGCTGAACTGAACTGTATCTGATGTGGGGCATCACCCTCTGTATGTTGGCCGTGCGAGATCTCTAACCCGAATTCATTTAACCCCTTTAAAACATCAGTCACTTATTCAAATCAGTGAAAAGTGCCTGTCTGCCCACATTGATGCCAGTTTTCATGCCCAGAACCTGTTCGGGCCAGGCTGAACTGAACTGTATCTGATGCGGGGCATCACCCTCTGTATGTCGTCAGTGCGAGATCTCTGGCCCGAATTTATTTAACCCCTTAAAAACATCAGTTACTTATTCAAATCAGGGAAAAGTGCCTGTCTGCCCACTTTAATGCCAATTTTCATGCCAAAAAAACAGTTCGGGCCAGGCTGAACTGAACTGTATGTGATGCGGGGCATCACTCTCTGTGTGATGGCAGTGCGAGATCTCTGGCCCGAATTCATTTAACCCCTTAAAAACATCAGTTACTTATTCAAATCAGTGAAAAGTGCCTGTCTGCCCACTTTGATGCCAGTTTTCATGCTCAGAAGCTGGTTAGGCCAGGCTGAACTGAACTGTATCTGATGTGGGGCATCACCCTCTGTATGTTGGAAGTGCGAGATCTCTGGCCCGAATTCATTTAACCCCTTAAAAACATCAGTTACTTATTCAAATCAGGGAAAAGTGCCTATCTGCCCACTTTGATGCCAGTTTTCATGCCCAGAACCTGTTCGGGCCAGGCTGAACTGAACTGTATCTGATGCGGGGCATCACCCTCTGTATGTCGGCAGTGCGAGATCTCTGGCCCAAATTCATTTAACCCCTTAAAAACATCAGTTACTTATTCAAATCAGTGAAAAGTGTCTGTCTGACCGCTTTGATGCCAGTTTTTATGCCCAGAACCTGTTCGGGCCAGGCTGAACTGAACTGTATCTGATGCGGGTCATCACCCTCTGTATGTTGGCAGTGCGAGATCACTGGCCCGAATTTATTTAACCCCTTTAAAACATCAGTTACTTATTCCAATCAATGAAAAGTGCCTGTCTGCCCATTTTGATGCCAGTTTTCATGCCCAAAACCTGTTCGGGCCAGGCTGAACTCCAGTCTATCTGATGCAGGGCATCACCCTCTGTATGTTGGCAGTGCGAGATCACTGGCCTGATTTCATTTAACCCCTTTAAAACATCATTTACTTATTCAAATCAATGAAAAGTGCCTGTCTACCCACTTTGATGCCAGTTTTATTGCCCAAAACCTGTCCGAGCCAGGCTGATCTCCACTGTATCTGATGCGGGGCTTCACCCTTTGTATGTTGGCAGTGCGAGATCTCTTGCCCGAATTCATTTAACCCCTTAAAAACATCAGTTACTTACTCAAATCAGTGAAAAGTGCCTGTCTGCCCACTTTGATGCCAGTTTTCATGCCCAGAACCTGTTCAGGCCTGGCTGAACTCCATGGTATGTGATGCGGGGCTTCTCCCTATGTACGTTGGCAGTGAGAGATCACTGGCCCAAATTCATTTAACCCCTTAAAAACATCAATTACTTATTGAAATCAGTGAAAAGTGCCAGTCTGCCCACTTTGATGCCAGTGTTCATGCCCAGAATCTGTTTGGGCCAGGCTGATCTCCACTGCATCTGATGAGGGGCATCACCCTCTATATGTCGGCAGTGCAAGATCTCTGGCCCGAATTAATTTAACCCCTTAAAAACATCAGTTACTTATTCAAATCAGTGAAAAGTGCCTGTATGCCCACTTTGATGCCAGTTTTCATGCCCAGAACCTGTTCGGGCCAGGCCAATCTCCAGTCTATTTTATGTGGGGCATCACCCTCTGTATGTTGGCAGTGCGAGATCTCTAACCCGAATTCATTTAACCCCTTTAAAACATCAGTTACATATTCAAATCAGTGAAAAGTGCCTGTCTGCCCACTTCGATGCCAGTTTTCATGCCCAGAACCTGTTCGGGCCAGGCTGAACTGAACTGTATCTGATGCGGGGCATCACCCTCTGTATGTCTGCAGTGCAAGATCTCTGTCCCGAATTCATTTAACCGCTTAAAAACATCAGTTACTTATTCAAATCAGTGAAAAGTGCCTGTCTGCCAACTTCGATGCCAGTTTTCATGCCCAAAACCTGTTCGGGCCAGGCTGAACTGAACTGTATCTGATGTGGGGAATCACCCTCTGTATGTCGGCAGTGCGAGATCTCTGGCCTGAATTCATTTAACCCTTAAAAATATCAGTTACTTTATTTAAATCAGTAAAAAGTGCCTGCCTGCCCACTTTGATGCCAGTTTTAATGCCCAGAACCTATTCGGGCGAGGCTGAACTGAACTGTATCTGATGTGGGGCATCACCCTCTGTATGTTGGCCGTGCGAGATCTCTAACCCGAATTCATTTAACCCCTTTAAAACATCAGTCACTTATTCAAATCAGTGAAAAGTGCCTGTCTGCCCACATTGATGCCAGTTTTCATGCCCAGAACCTGTTCAGGCCAGGCTGTTCTTCAGTGTATCTGATGCGGGACATCACCCTCTGTATGTTGGAGGAGCGAGATCAGTGGCCCGAATTCATTTAACCCCTTAAAAACATCAGTTACTTATTCAAATCAGGGAAAAGTGCCTGTCTGCCCACTTTGATGCCAGTTTTCATGCCCAAAACCTGTTCGGGCCAGGCTGAACTGAACTGTATCTGATGCGGGGCATCACCCTCTGTATGTTGGAGGAGCGAGATCAGTGGCCCGAATTCATTTAACCCCTTAAAAACATCAGTTACTTATTCAAATCAGGGAAAAGTGCCTGTCTGCCCACTTTGATGCCAGTTTTCATGCCCAAAACCTGTTCGGGCCAGGCTGAACTGAACTGTATCTGATGTGGGGCATCACCCTCTGTATGTCGGCAGTGCTAGATCTCTGGCCCGAATTCATTTAACCCCTTAAAAAACATCAGTTACTTATTCAAATCAGGGAAAAGTGCCTGTCTGCCCACTTTGATGCCAGTTTTCATGCCCAAAACTTGTTTGGGCCAGGCTGAACTGAACTGAATCTGATGCGGGGCATCACCCTCTGTATGTTGGCAGTGCGAGATCTCTGACCCGATTTCATTTAACCATTTAAAAACATCAGTTACTTATTCAAATCAGGGAAAAGTGCTTTTCTGCCCACTTTGATGCCAGTTTTCATGCCCAGAACCTGTTCGGGCCAGGCTGATTTCCACTGTATCTGATGTGGGGCATCACCCTCTGTATGTTTGAAGTGCGAGATCTCTGGCCCAAATTCATTTAACCCCTTAAAAACATCAGTTACTTATTCAAATCAGTGAAAAGTGCCTGTCTGCCCACTTTTTATGCCAGTTTTCATGCCCAGAACCTGTTCTGGCCAGGCTGATCTCCACTGTATCTGATGTGGGGCATCACCCTCTGTATGTCTGCAGTGCGAGATCTCTGGCCCGAATTCATTTAACCCCTTAAAAACATCAGTTACTTATTCAAATCAGTGAAAACTGCCTGTCTGCCCACTTTGATGCCAGTTTTCATGCCCAAAACCTGTTCGGGCCAGGCTGATCTCCAGTGTATCTGATGCGGGACATCACCCTCTGTATGTTGGCAGTGCGAGATCACTGGCCCGAATTCATTTAACTCCTTAAAAACATCAGTTACTTATTCAAATCAGGGAAAAGTGCCTATCTGCCCACTTTGATGCCAGTTTTTTTTCCCAAAACCTGTTTGGGCCAGGCTGAACTGAACTGTATCTGATGCGGGGCATCACCCTCTGTATGTTGGCAGTGCGAGATCTCTGGCCCGAATTCATTTAATCCCTTAAAAACATCAGTTTCTTATTCAAATCAGTGAAAAGTGCCTGTCTGCCCACTTTGATGCCAGTTTTCATGCCCAGAACCTGTTCGGGCCAGGTTGATCTCCACTGTATCTGATGTGGGGCATCACCCTCTGTATGTTTGAAGTGCGAGATCTCTGGCCCGAATTCATTTAACCCCTTAAAAACATCAGTTACTTATTCAAATCAGTGAAAAGTGCCTATCTGCCCACTTTGATGCCAGTTTTCATGCCCAAAACCTGTTCGGGCCAGGCTGAACTGAACTGTATCTGATGCGGTGCATCACCCTCTGTATGTTAGCAGTGCGAGATCTCTGGCCCGAATTCATTTAACCCCTTAAAAACATCAGTTACTTATTCAAATCAGGGAAAAGTGCCTATCTGCCCACTTTGATGCCAGTTTTCATGCCCAGAGCCTGTTCGGGCCAGGCTGAACTGAACTGTATCTGATGCGGGGCATCACCCTCTGTATGTCGGCTGTGCGAGATCTCTGGCCTGAATTCATTTAACCCCTTAAAAACATCAGTTACTTATTCAAATCAGGGAAAAGTGCCTATCTGCCCACTTTGATGCCAGTTTTCATGCCCAGAACCTGTTCGGGCCAGGCTGAACTTAACTGTATCTGATCCGGGGCATCACCCTCTGTATGTCGGCAGTGCGAGATCTCTGGCCCAAATTCACTTAACTCTTTAAATCACACTTTCTTTGTGCCTACTTAGATGCCCATTTTGTGCCCATCTTTTGTATTTTCATGCTGCTTTCAACTGATTTACATTAAGCACGGCTCACTGCAACTTTTTATTGTACTATTGATAAGGTGTCCTCAAAATTCTTAAATAAAACCAAAAATTAAAAATGATGTGAATAAGAAACTGACGAATAAGAAACCAACTTCTGCCTCGAATAAGAAACTGGCCAAATAAGAAACCAACTTCAGCCTCGTCATTGCTGGTGGGAGAGGGGAATAGACAGATGTAGCAGAGCTGTATAAGAAATTGTTTAGCCACAGTGCTAGTTGGGGGAGGGAAAGACAGACGTAGCAGAGCTGTATCAGAAATCGTGTAGCCACAGTGCAAGTGGGGGTAGGGGAATAGACAGATGTAGCAGAGCTGTGTAAGCAGGTCTTCAGCCACATTGCTGGTGGGAGAGGGGAATAGACAGATGTAGCAGAGCTATATAAGAAATTGTTTAGCCACAGTGCAAGTGGGGGGAGAGGAAGGCAGATATCACAGAGCTGTATATGCATATATGTATGTGTATAAAAAATTGTAGTAGATCTAAAATGGAAACAAATCTGCATCAGTGCTGGTGGGTGGAGGATGGTAATATTTTATAGGAGGCAAAAGCACAAATTGTTTTGCTAATAACTGACATGCATTCAGGACAATGTACAATATTGAATTAGTGTTTTGCTGGTCAGAATGGGTTTGTAAAAGATAAAACATGTTTTGTGTGTAAAACTGTATTAGAATGCGATACAGCCACTTATTACTGTCTAGTTAGATCACTTACCATGGCTCTCTGGGTGATGATTCCACAGCAGGAGGGATGTGCTTCACAGACACTGCAGGCTGCCAGACTGATGACTCATACTATCCACATGAACGAACACGCAAGGACTGAGCTCTCAGTGAGATGTCATAAGGAGGCGTGGCAGCCCTTCACTCATACTGCCTAAGCCCGCCCAGCCTTAGAAGCAGGAAACCAGGAAGTGAACAACTATACTCCTTTCACAACTATTCTTGAGGATAAGGTGATTATTAGGCCTCTAGATTCCTTTCTACCTAAAGTAGTGTCTGATTTTCATAGAAGTCAGGATGTTGTGCTTCCTTCGTTCTGTGCCAACCCAGGCAATGATCTCGAGAAGAAGTTTCATTGCCTGGATGTGAGGAGATCTTCTAGCATACATTAAAGCTTCTTTTTCTTGGAGGATTGAGGAAAATCTTCTCCTTCAGTTTAATGGTAGATCTAGGGGGCGCAAAGCCTCTAGTAGAATTATTGCCAGATGGGTCAAGGGACAATACCTCTGGCCTATTCCTCTCAGAACCTTTATCCTCCTTCAGGGTTTGGAGCCCATTCCACAAGATCAGTAGCTGCATCCTGGGCAGAAAGAGCTGAGGCATCCCTAGCACAGATCTGTAGAGCAGCCACGTGGAGTTCTCCACATACCTTTTTTAAACATTACAGGTTAAATCTAAACTGTGATGCTGCCTTTGGGAGAAAAGTACTACAGGCTGATGTCCCTCCCTAAATTTTTTGTTGATTTTCTATTCTCGCAAGGGAGCCATCATGGGTGAGGGGAAAACAAGAATTGCTTACTGGTAATTGTTTTTCCGGAAACCCATGACTGCACCCCAAAATGTTCCCGTCCCCAAAATAAATAAATAAATAAATAAAATCTGTGTTCATTTATGTTATGTATATTTGTTCATGCTGAATTTATGAAATCTTCTTTCTTCTTTGGGGTGTGAACCTTTTATATCTTAGCAGGTTTCCTGTCCTGGATGGGAGATCATGGGTTTCCGGAAAAACAATTACCTGTAAACAATTCTTGTTTTTTTTTCTCCTGCACTGTTATGTACATTTACAGCATCGTGATGGCGCAGGCTCAAAAGTTGAGCCTGCGCCATCAGCTGTTGGTATAACGCACTGCTTCAACTGTCAGGACTGGAGCATGTTCCAATCACACCATTTTAACCTTTACGACGCTCTGTGTGGACATTACAAATATAATAGCATAATAACAGCAAAAATACCCACCAAATAAACTTTTCTCAATTAGGGCTCATGCAGACAAATGTATTTTGTTTCCGTGTCCGTTCCTTTTTTTGTGGATTGGATGTGGCACAAAAAATGTGGATTTCATACCGTGTGCTGGCTGCATCCGTATGCCCGTTCCATAGTCCAGCAAAACATATAGAACATGTGCTATTCTGGTCGATTTTGTGGACAAGAATAGACATTGTTACAATGGATTCACAAAAAAAAAAACAACACGGATGTTACACGGACTTCATCCGAGTTTTTTGCAGATTCGCATTGCAGACCACAAAATACATACGGTCATGTGCATTAGCCTTTATTCCGATTTTCTTCAATATCACTGCAACACCCCGAACCCTCACTAATCAGCTGTAATAATTGTACTTTTTATTGGGGGGGGGCCCAATTCTGAGTTTTGCTATGGGGCCCCATGATTTCTATGTACGCCCCTGCTAGGGAGCCATCTGTTCGCTGTGGTATCCTCAAGCTTTTTAGATGATACCATGCCTACAGTAGTGATGTTCCTTTGGAGCCCTACCTGCAATGGTAATTTATTACAGTTTATGGAAGAAGCAATCTAAAAATTGCATGTCAGAGTTTCCTAAGGGGACTTAAATGCCAATTGCTGAAGTTAGACAATTCCTTTATCTTGTAAAGTTAATACAACTCACTTACTAATGTATTATGATAGTGCATATTGCTTCCTTTGATGGCTTGATTCATTTTGTCATCACATAAAAACTACAGATTGTCCCGCAAAAAATGAGGCCTCACTCAGCTCTATAGACAGTAACCTATGGGGATCAGAACATGGTGATGCAAGTAAAAAAGTATACCACAAGAAAAAGTAATATAAATGTCATATCACTGCAATGGTGCTGACCCAGAGAATTCCACTTTACCGCATAAGAAACACCATAAAAACAAAACCCACAATAATGTGGAATTGTGTTTTTTTTTTCACCCCATTTGGAATTTTCCAGCTTCCCACAACTTGTCTCGCAAAAAACAAGGCTTCATATGTCTATATGAAAGGAAAAATAAAAAAGTTCAAAGCAGGGAGTAAAAAATGAAAACTCAAAAACAAAAAATGTCAGGAACAGGTTAAATGAAATACAACTGGGGATAACGGAACAAGAAAAAGACATGGGCATTTTGGTTATAAATAAGCTAAGCAGCAGGACTCAATGTCAGGCTGCAGGTGCAAAAACAGATAAGATTTTAGAGTATATAAAAAGAGAGACAAAAACCTGTAATCCTAATATAATATTACCCTCGTAAGGCTACATCTTGAATATGACATTCAGTTTTGGGCCTCGTATACTGTAAAGAATATAGGAGAGCTAGAAAGAGTTCAGAGACAGGTGGCCAGATTATTAAGTATGATGGAAGGTCTCAGTTATAAGAGGCTTACAAAATTGGGTTCATGAGGGATCGGTCATGTCAAACTAAATTAATCAGTTTCTGTGAGGAGGTAAGTTCTAGACTTGACCGCGGCGAATCAATGGATGTTGTATATCTGGACTTCTCCAAAGCATTTTACACTGTACCACTTAAAAGGTTAGTATATAAAATGAGAATGCTTGGACTGGGGGAAAATATCTGTATGTGGGTAAGTAACTGGCTCAGTGATAAAAAACAGAGGGTGGTTATTAATGGTACACACTCAGATTGAGTCAGGTACCACAGGGGTCAGTATTGGGCCCTATTCTCTTCAATATATTTATTAATGATCTTATAGAAAGCTTGCTCAGTAAAATATCAATTTTTGCAGATGACACTAAACTGTGTAAAGTAATCAACACAGAAGAGGACAGTACACTGCTACAGATGGATCTGGATAGACTGGAGGCTTGGGCAGAGAAGGTTTAACACTGACAAATGTAAGGTTATGCACATAGGAAGGAATAATTCAAGTCACCCGTACATACTAAATGGTAAAACAGTGGGTAGTTCTAAGATAATGGGTTGCATCAAAAGAGGCATAGATGCCCGTGATGAGAACATAGTCCTGCCACTTTACAAATCACTAGTCAGACCACACATGGAGTACTGTGTACAGTTCTGGGCTCCTGTGAGCAAGGCAGACATAGCAGAGCTAGAGAGGATTCAGAGAAGGGCAACTAAAGTAATAACTGGAATGGGTGGACTACAGTACCCAGAAAGATTATCAAAATTAGGGTTATTCACATTAGAAAAAGACGACTGAGGGGAGATCTAATAACTATGTATAAATATATCAGAGGTCAGTACAGAGATCTCTCCCATCATCTATTTATCCCCAGGACTGTGACGAGGGAACATCTTCTGCGCCTGGAGGAAGGAAGGCTTGTACACAAACATAGAAGAGGATTCTTTATGGTAAGAGTAGTGAGACTATGGAACTCTCTGCCAGAGGGGGTGGGGATGGTAAGTTCTTTAAAACAGTTCAAGAGGGGTCTGGATGTATTTCTGGAGGATTATAATATTACAGGTTATAGTTACTAGAGTGGGGTCATTGATCCAGGGAGTTATTCTGATTGGAGTCGGGAAGGAATTTTTTTCCCTAGTGGGGTAGAAGTGGGGAAAATTGGCTTCTACCTCACAGGGTTTTTTTTTGCCTTCCTCTGGATCAACTTGCAGGATAACAGGCTGAACTGGATGGACAGATGTCTTTTTTTCAGCCTTATAAACTACGTTACTATGTTCAGCTTAGAAAAAATATGCTTTAGAGATGATCTTATTTACTTGTAAAAATACATGACTGGTCAATAAAAGGAACTGCCACATGATTTTTTCCATTGACTTTGGATCAGAGATTTAACCCCTTACCGACATCTGCTGTACATGTATAGTGAATGTCGGGTCTTTAAATATGGTACGCACTCATGAGCTAGGCAGGCACCATAGCCACCAGGTTTGTTCTGACACCTGAATTCAAAGTCAATAATTGGCAGTAGCACTGATCATGCACTTTTATCCCCTCAGATGCAGTGGTCAATTTCGACCATGGCATCTGAGAGTTCTTTTCTTGGGAGCATTTCCCTCCCCTGCCATTCAGTTGTCATGGCAGGTTTGGGCCTTATGACGGATATGAGCCCTGACTGTCAGATTGGATGGAGACCCTTGTTGGACAGCCATTTCAGGCCTCGCCAGAGATCTTCTTTTAGGCTCAAATCTGGGCTCTGGCTGGGAACATTCATAGAGTTATAAGTAAGCCACTCCTGTGTTGTCTTGTGTGCAGTGGCGTAGCTATAGGGGTCGCAGCGGTCGCCGTTGCGACCGGGCCAGTAAGCCAGGGGGGCCCCGAGGGCGGCGGCATGTCGGAGGGAGACGAGCGCTTCCATTGTGGAAGCGCTCATCTCCATAGTCATCTGTATTGTCGTCCTCAGGACGGCGAAACAGATGCTTGAGCTGCGGGGCAGGGGAGGGAGAGGCGTCTCCCCTGCCCGTTTCTCTGATAGGCTACAGGCACTAGGCCTGCAGCCTATCAGAGCCGGCTCAGGTGGTGCGATGACGTCATCGCGCCGCCTGAGCCGTACAGCACGGGACACAGGGCGGAAGAAGCCTGCATCGCATCGCTGGCAGCTCAATGGAGGTAAGTATAAGTGTGTTTTGTTTTTTTTATTGGAGCAATCACAGACCGGAGCTCTATTGGGAGCACTGGGGGCATTTGTTACTGGCACATGGGGGCACTAGGAGTATTTCTTACTGGCACATGGGGGGCACTGGGGGGCATTTCTTACTGGCACATGGGGGCACTGGTGGTATTTCTTACTGGCACATGGGGGCATTTCTCACTGGCACATGGGGGCACTGGGGCATTTCTTACTGGAACATGGGGGCACTGGGGGCATTTCTTACTGGCACATGATTTGGGGGGCATCTATGGGGTGGGACACTTTTACTGGCACATTATTGGGGGTATATTTTGGGGCCACTTCTGGCACATTATTGGGGCACTTCGTACTGGCACATTATTGGGGGGCACTATGGGGGGCACTTCTTACTGGCACATTATTGGGGGGCACTATGGGGGCACTTACTGGCACATTATTGGGGGGAACTATGGGGGCACTTACTGGCACATTATTGGGGGGCACTATGGGGACACGTCTTACTTGCACATTATTGTGGGGCACTTCTTACTGGCACATTATTGGGGGCACTATGGGAGCACTTATTACTGGCACATTATTGGGGTGCACTTCTTACTGACACATTATTGGGGGGCACTATGGGGACACTTCTTACTGGCACATTATTGGGGGCACTTCTTACTGGCATATTATTGGGTTGCACTATGGGAGCACTTCTTACTGGCATATTATTGGGGTGCACTATGGGGGCACTTCCTGGCATATTATTGGGGTGCACTATGGGGGCACTTCTTACTGGCACATTGGAAGCATTATTACTTCTGGGGCACAGTGGGGACATTAGTACTGTTGGGGGCACTATTACTAACAAGTGCACTCTGGCAGAGAATTATTAGTTGGGACTTTGGGGGGCACTATTACTGTGGGGAGCACCCTGGCACAGTATCAGCATAGCGCAGTTATTTCTGGGGGGGGGGGGTGGCGTTATGTTTACACTATTACTGTCAGGGACATTATTTGCTGGGCGCAGTTATCTGTGTGGTATTAGTGGCACAGTACTGGGGGTGGTAGGATGATTTGTCCAGAAGACGGGAGGATGATGGAAAAGTAATAAACTAAGTTTTTTTTCTGTCAAACTGCAGAGATGAGAAATGGCTGAAAAATGGTGTCTGGTCTGAAAGGAGAAGATGAGGAAAGAGAAGATCTACATCAGAGGAGACGTCACTGGATGTACAAGGTATGGGGCGCTGTATTAGGCTGTATTAGATGTTCCGTATGGCATCTGTTTTTTTTGCGGATCCACTGTAACAATGCCTATCCTTGTCCGCAAAATGTACAAAAATAGGAATGGACATACAGATGCGGACAGCACATTGTTTTTGCTGACCCGTTTAATTGAATGGGTCCGCATCTGAGCCGCAAAATATGCGGCATATGCGGCTGGGAGGCCGCAAGAACAACTGTCGTGTGAATGTAGCCTTACCCTGTATGTTCTGTAGTGATATACGTAATGTCAGGAGGGAAAAGGTTAGGGTGAGAATTTGGCATAGGGGGGGGGGGCATGAGCCTTTAGTTACGCCCCTGCTTGTGTGGTGTGTGCTTAGGGTCATTCTCTTGTTGTAAGGTGAACCTTTGGCTCAGTCTGAGGTCCAGAGCAGTCTGAATCAGGCGCCCCCTGGAAGAAGCTTTGGGCGAAACGTACGTCGGGGTGATGGTATTGTGGCCCTCTAGATCCCTTTGTCTGGTATAACTTGTTTATTATGTTTACAAGATGGTTGTGGCCAATGTAATTGATTAAGCAATTGTTATTGATAATGGTTGCTGCGATGCCAATTTATGTATAACCTTGGACACTGATTTCAGTATTATCCTTGATCATGTTGGCATTTGTGTGCCTACTGATGTTATTTATTGATTAGATATCATAACATTTTTACGGCCCTTTGAGATTCATGTGGGTTCCATTTGTGACTGTGTATTTTTAAATGTATTATGATTTTTTATTGTGTTCAAATAAAGATGTATGGTTTATACATAGTGTGTGAAATTTGGTTTGGTGTTAGTCGTAGTGATTCCACACAGAATTGAAGGTTTATTGCAAATAGGTGTTATATCTTTGTACTTTGCTCCATTCAGCTTTCTGTCAACCCTGATAAGCTTCCTTATCCCAGCCGCTGAAAACACCCCCATGGCATGATGCAGCCACCACCGTGCTTTACTGTAGGGATGGTATAAGGCAGGTGATGAGCAGTGTCTGTTTTCCTTCAGACATGGCAATTGAATTGAGGCCAAAAAGTTCAATCTGGGTTCAATCAGACCAAAGAATCTTGTTTCTCACAGTATAAGGGTCCATTCACAGGAACGTATATTTGCGGGCCCGCATTACTGCGGACCCGCAAATATACGGGGGCCGCCCGGCGTGTGTTCTGCAGCGCTCGGAACACACGCCGTGCGGCCCCATTGAAAATGCCTATACTTGTCTGTGCGCACGGACAAGTATAGGGCATGCTTCAAAAGAGCCGCGGCACGGAGCTAGCTCTGTGCCGCGGCTCCCGACCCCATTCACACGCTCGTGTGAATGGGGCCTAAGGCTTCATTCACACATCCGTATGTGCTTTCCGTTCCATATATTGCGGTTCCGCAAGGATCCGCAAAAAAAACGGATGATGTTCCGTATGTCATCCGTGTTTCCGTTTTTTTGTGGATCCATTGTAACAATGCCTATCCTTGTCAGCAAAATGGACAAGAATAGGACATGTTCTATCTTTTTTGCGGAATGGAAATACGGACATACGGAAACGGAATGCGTACGGAGTACCTTCCGTTTTTTTTGCAGACCCATTGAAATGAATGGTTCCGCATACGGTCTGCAAAAAAAACGGAACGGACACGGGAACAAAATACGGTCGTGTGAATGAAGCCTTAGGGCTCGTTCACACGACCGTATTTTTCTCTCCGTGTCCGTTCCGTTTTTTTTTTTTTGCAGACCGTATGTGGAACCATTCTTTTCAATGGGTCAGCAAAAATAACGGAAGGTCTTCTGTGTGCATTCCGTTTCCTTATGTCCGTATTTCCGTTCCGCAAAATTATGAGTCTTGTCCTATTATTGTCCGCATCATGGACAAGGATAATACTGTTCTATTAGGGGCCAGCTGTTCTGTTCCGCAAAATACAGAATGCACACGGATGTCATCCGTATTTTTTGCGGATCCGTTTTTTGCGGACCGCAAAATACATACGATCGTGTGAATGAGCCCTTAGACTGCTTTAGGTGATTTTTTGAAAAGTCCAGATGGGCTTTCATTTTTTTTCCCCCAGAGGAGAGGCTTCTTTCTGGCCACTATGCCTCAAAGCCCAGATTGGTGGAAAGATGCAGTGATGGTTGATATGCTGGAAATTTTTCCCATCTGCACACAGGATCGTTGGAGCTCAGCTAGACTGACGATTACTCTACCAAGGTCCTTCACCCCTGATTACTTCATTTGGTCGGGCCGCAAGTTCTTGGAAGAGTCCTGGTTATTCTAAACTTTTTCTGTTTAAGCATTCTGGAGGCTACTGTGTTCGTGGGAAATTTCAGTGTAGCCAAAATTTTTTTGTACCATTCTCCATAGCATGTGTCTACGCTCTACAGGCAGTTCTTTTTTCCTTGTGGCTGCTTCTTTAGCAACAAAGTGTAAACTTTATTGACTAAACATAGCAGTGACATTTCAAATCCTTTCTCAAGCATAAAGTAACAATGCTCACACTTGCGTTTGTGTGTATATATCTCAATATTATAAAAATGAGTTTCTGTCTGTCTGTCTGTCCTCTATGCGCGACCAAACTACTGGACCGATTTTCACCAAATTCGGCACACATGTACATCAGGTGTCCAGGAAGGTTTTAGACCAGGTCTTAGCTCTCTAGGACATACCGTTCCCGAGATATTCCCAAAATATGACCTGCATTAACCAATATTAGCCTGGGAGCTTTGGTTTCAAACCCCAACTGCCATTCTCTGCACAGACACACACACAGGGAGGGCAGGTTTCCATAACAACACAGCCAGGTAATTAGCAGCCAGCTTAGGAGCTCAGTTAACTAACAACCCAGCCATTTCTATTTACTGCTTTAAAGGGGCAGAACACTGTGGATGACACTGTTAAAGGGGTATTCCGGTTACCAGAAATATAACTTATGTTTTAGACTAATTTTAGAGTAAGACCATTCAGTAGTAATAAAAGATGTTTTCTTCCACTGCTACCCATTGCGTGTCCTCCGTGGCATCGACCTATAATTGAGGCCACCCTCAAAAGAAGGACTTAAAACCCCCACCCCCACGCTCCTGACTCAGGCCACGCCCCTCCTACTCCTCAGCCAACAGGGATTGAAAAAATAAAGGTAAAAATCAACTTTTGTCAGCTGCAGGGGTAGGAGGGAGGGTGACTTTCTCTCTGCAACGACACACAGAAACATTAAATGAAATAGATTAAATACACCCGTGCGAATCAATGTTTTCTTCCACTGCTACCCATTGCGTGTCCTCATAAATTACCATGAAATCGACCTGTAATTCACGCCACCCTCAAAAGAAGGACTTAACCCTCCCCAGGTCTTGCTAAGCCACGCCCCCGACTCTGTCAGGCCACGCCCCCGCCCCTCTGCAGCCAACGGGGATTGAAAAAATGAAGGTAAAAATCAACTTCTGTCAGCTGTGGGGGTGGGAGGATGAATTTCTCTCTGCAACGACACACAGAAACATTAGATGAAATAGACTAATATTAGACTACGACCGTTCAGTAGTCATAAAAGATGTTTTCTTCCACTGCTACCCATTTTGTGTCCTCATAAATTACCATGGTATCGACCTTTAATTCAGACCACCCTCAAAAGAAGGACTTAAATGCAACCCCCCAAGGTCCCGCTAAACCACGCCCCCGTTCAGGTCACGCCCCCTCCCACTCCGCAGCCAATGGGGATTGAAAAAATAAAGGTAACAATCAACTTCTGTCAGCTGCACTGACTTTCTCTCTGCAACGACACACAGAAAAATTAAATGAAATAGATGAAATATACCCAGGCGAAGCCGGGTCCTTCTGCTAGTATATATATATATATATATATATATATATATATATATATATTCTGTTAAAGTAACCGACTCCATCTTGTCACAATTGTAGCTGACTCCATCTCGTCTCTAAGCAAACTTTTCCAAACTGCTTAAGGACATTCCAGTATATGGGAGGGAGGTGGTGGGCAACAATACTGGTTTAGGTTGTCAAGGGCTAAAGGCGAGACCACACAAACCTCGTCCACACATTCCACCACAACCTGCTCGTTCTGTCCTGACATGAGGCTATCATGCCCTGTCATCTGTAATCTGATTGGTCAGTGTCCTATATCATAAATCTTTGATTGGCTTTGTGTTTGTGTATTTGTGTATAAATAAACACTGAGGAAGGGGAAACCCGGACTCTATTGTACACCAACTCTGTGTGTGCTTGATGTCCCCCGGCCGGTGAATCGCTTGAACCTTGACAACTTCATTTTTAGTACAGGAAGCTACTCTAACAGTATTTGGGGGCTCATCCAGGATCCCTATCACACCTGCCTTGACTGAAGCAAGAAGTGAGCTCCCGAGAGGAAAGGAGAGACATAAAAACCACGGTGAGTAAGCCCTTGTCTTACTGATTTCTCTCCTCCCCTCTCTGGGTAAGTTCTCTTTTCAGTCTGGGTGTGAAACGGGGAATCTCAGGGAACTTGTCAAGGTTCATTTGTCTGTCCTCATGTTATTTGTCGTGTTTGAAAGGAGAGTGAATGACAGGAGCATTTCTGTTGTGATTCCAATACGTGGACCCAGCATAAAGACCGAGACAGCATCCAAACGGCATTGTCCGAGGTGTTCCCTCCGGCCCCTGATCTCTGGGTCCACTGAAATCAGATCAGAAGTTGATTCTTGCAGAAGTGATGGGTATCCACTCCTGCCCACGAGTCGGGATAGCGCTCCTGCGAGACTGATTTGTGACCGAGTGAGGCGCAAACAGCCAGGAGCGAGAGATAGGCAGTACAGGACTCAAGGTAGTGTGAGACTGCTGTGAGATGGTGCATGTGGAGTGAACACAGAACCCTGTCTTCCATGGAGTATGTGATTGAGTGATGAGAGTGATGCTCATATATGTATAGATAAGCCCTGCGATTACTACGTGAAACAGACAATCAGCATAAACCTATGCATATCTGGTCAGTCGGTGGCTATGTGGGACAGTGATATCTTTTTTTTTTTGTGAATATTCATGGTGGGCTGAGGGTGGCGGTGTGGTTGAACTCATCTCGGGACTCTCTTGGCGGTGGTGACTCGGTGGGGTACCGTTGTAAGGCATACGGACCAGTGTTAATGAATCCATTCCTCCAAAAGGGGCAGGGAGGTCCCTAGGAAAATTGATCCCACGAGTAGGCGTAGCTACCCTATTAGGAGGGGATCATGGGCTCACAAATATAGCAGAAGGACTCAGGTCGGTGAACTGAGGTAAATTCAGTCCCAGGGAGTGAATGCTATGGATTTTTGTGAGGGAACTTAAGTAATAGCAAAAAGACTCAGGTGGGTGAACTGCAGGTAAGTAAGTCCCAGGGAGTAAATGCTATGGATCTTAAGGGAGGACTGGCAGTGGAAGGTATAAAGGAGGTGATAAAGAGGTGAAAATGACCAGGTGTTTGGATAAATTGTGAGGGTTCCAGTAGAAAGAAAGGAAAAGGATAGAAAAAGAAAAAAGTGAAGGATAAAGGTGAAAGCATTGCTAGAAGTGTCTGAGTAAGCGAAGAGTAGAAGAGTTAATGTATGTGGTAGAGTAGTAAGATTCTGATGATGAGCACCTCGCCGCAGCCTGGGAGTCCCATTAACCTTCCCCAAATAATCGCAGTTCAACCACAGGCGCCGCCGTCTCCTTCTGCTCCCATTATATAACTTCTTCCAGTCACTGTCACACCACAGCCACCGATCAGCTACAATAGCCTGTCTTGAGAGCCAATTGCTCCAATCTAACCCCCCCTTACTATCTCCCAGCTATTCAGAGGTATCCCAATCTGCCATGCCTGCCACCCTGCATCCTCCAGGGTTTCCCCACCCCCCACACACCCATCCTTCTGTAATAGTTGCAAATATAAGAAGGGACATACTCTCCCAGGCTAGCACCAAATATCTGTCTGCTGCAGGACTCACTGAATATGAAGTAGCCTTTCTCACCCCTCCAAATATAACTATCAGTGCTGAGCAGTTCTGAACCCAGCTACATTACGTTCACTGGGTCCAGAAGAGGGGAGTGAAGAATGGGCAGAGCGAATAGAAAACAAGTATGGCGAGGGCAGAGATGTACAAATGAGATGTACAACTGGGGTGCTATAGGAGTCGGAAGAGGGGGCACCACGAGAAATGTGCCCATTTAGTGACTCAGATGACATACATCACGGTTTTGAACAAATGAAACCAGAAACTAAAGAACTAGACAATGTGACAGATAGTCTAATACCTAATGCAGATCTTGAGCTTTTTGTAGATCCCAGTACTACCCTGAAGGAGAACCAGGGACAGGATTTGCTGTCACCACCTTACATGAAGTACTGCTCCAAGAACCACTTCCCCCTGAGATGTCCGCACAGGCGGTGGAGTTCAAGGCACTAACTGCAGCGTGTATGATGGCGGAAGGACAGGTCACTAACATTCATTGACTCCAGGTATGTTTTTGGCATAGTGCATGATCGACCCATTTGGAAAAGTAGAAACTTTGCTGAATCCTCAGGTTAACACCGAAGAAAGCCCAATTGTTCAGGGCCTTGCAGTTGCCAAGAAAGGTTGCTGTTATCAAAGTGTAGGCGCACAAGAAGGATACCTCTGCAGAAGCAAGGGAAAACTGCAAGGCTGATGAAGCAGCAAAGGCTGCCGCTCTACTTCCCCTTCCCATAATGGCAGAGTGCCACTTTACAGCAGCAATAGGAAAGGTGGATAAGTCATTGCTGGCCCAAATGCACAACTAGGCTTTAAATCAGTGGCGTAGCTAGAACTGACTGGGCCCCACAGCAAATTTTTGTGTGGGCCCCCCCCCCATGACCCTCTTGGCATCGCATTTGTGCATGTAACAGTGTGTTCACATCACGTTTTTCCTATCCGTTTGATATTGATAAAAAAGGTATCATATACAAATATGCAGCACACCACGTTTTTGCATCCTGCAGAGTCCAGTATAAAAAATGCATATGTTAACGTATATGTTGTTTTACAATGGAACTGTATGGTGAACGGACGCCACCGTATGGATCAGTCTGAGGCATCTGTTAATGTATACATTTTTTGTATACATTAAGCAGATGGGAAAAATGTGATGTGAACCCGGCCTTAGTGCCAGAATAAGCAGCAGGACACAGCGGAGCAGAGAGGCCGCCATGTACTGACAGCGCAGAACCTGGTCCTGGTGGTCAGGAGTGAGGACTGTGTTTCCCAAGGATCATTTATTTATTGGGAAATACAGGGCGCAGTGTAATATACCGGGATCTATATACTATAAAGATATTAGCCCTACCCTGGAATCATAAGACAATTAGGGGGTCATTTATTAAAACAGAAATATACCTATATTAAGTGTATTTCTGACACAGATTTTGGCGCACAGGTCCTTTGCTGCAATCTGCAACTTTTCCCCACTTATGCCAGGTCTAAAAAATGTGGAGTGGGCAGGAAAGGGGATACAGTTATTGGATAACACCATCATACAGTGACTGGATACTTCCATACAGTGATTGGATAAAACCGCCATACCATCACTAGATAACACCGCCATACAGTAACTGGAAAACACTGCCATAAAATGATTGCATAACACCACCATACAGTCACCAGATACCTCCATACAGTGACTGGATAACACCGCCATACAGTCACCGGATACCTCCATACAGTGACTGGATAACACCGCCATACAGTCACCGGATACCTCCATACAGTGACTGGATAACACCGTCATACAGTCATTGGATAGCACCGTCATACAGGGATTGGCTAACGCCGCCATACACTAGATAACACCTCCATACAGTGACTGGATAACACCACCATATAGTCCCCGGATACCTCCATACAGTGACTGGATAACACTGCCATACAGGGACTGGATAGCACTGTCATACATGGATTGGCTAACGCCGTCATACACTAGATAACACCTCCATACAGTGACCGAATAAAAGGGTATAACAGGGCACAGTACAGGAAATGACTAGAAGCACAGTACGGGGTATGGTAAGAGGGCACAATGCAGGGTATAAGGGAGCACAGTACGGGGTGGGGGGCACAGTCACATGACCCTGAGCCATTAGAAGGACACCACCATAATGAGAGGCAGAGGTGTGAGACAGGGGCCAGGGGCCCTGGATGGACAGGAGGGGTGGACACAGCAAGTAGGTGAAAGGGGCTCTAAGGGGGATTTATACAAGAAGTAGGGGCTGGAGGTCTGTACAGGGCAGCAATAGGAGAAAGGAAGGTGGAACAGGAGCTCTGGATAAATGAGGGAGGACAGGAGACAGCAGGGGCTCCATGAAGATGAGATAAGAGAAGGACAGTATATGGGGGGGAAGGTGTCATGAAGGCAGACTGCTTTATAAGGCAGTAAAACAACTGAACAGCATGAAGCTGCTGGTACACTACAACACCCAGCAGCAGTTTGAAGACTTCCCTGCCATTACCCCTTCTGTCCCACACAGCAGACTCACTCACCCACTGTCTGCCTCTCCACACACTTCTTCTCCAGCCCTGCGGTCTCTTTCCTCCTCCAGCAGCACGTCCTGTGTAGAGGGGGCGTGTCTAAGGCTGGTAAGCCAGGTCCTGCTCTGCTGGAGTGAATAGGGGTGTGTCTGAAGCTCCGCAGCACAGGAGCTTGTAAGACAGTGATGGTGAACCTTTTAGAGACCGAGTGCCCAAACTGCAACCCAAAACCCACTTATTTATTGCCAAGTGCTAACACGGCAATGGAATTTGAATACTACAGTCCAGTATAGTATATCTTCCATGTACTTTATCATCTAGCTATAATATCCTGCCTACATTCAGTGCGCTGCCTGTGCTGTTCATAGTGTGCCCTGCGCTGATGAATGGCAGGAAAAGTCTAGGATATATTGGTACAACAGACTTTTTCCAGGGTATGGGTGCCCACAGATAGGGCTCTGAGTGCCGCCTCTGGCACCCGTGCCATAGGTTCGCCACCACTGTTGTAAGATATCGGCAGGCCTCTGTATGCTGCTACTGCTACTGCTCCCGGGCCCCTTCTGCCCTCGGGCCCCGAAGCAGTGGCTTCCCCTGCTTCCCCGGATGCTACGCCCCTGCTTTAAATGAGGAAATGAGGGGATGGAAGGGAAAAGGGGCTGAGAAGAGGCAATAAGAAATCTCGGTAGTAGAGAACAAACTTTGCCTGCCCTGAGTCCTCTACCCCATGATGACACATGGAAATACTTTAAAGGAAGCCATAGTGAGTTTAGTAGGTAATTTCTAGATTGCCCCGGGATTCAGCAATGTGGCTACATGCTTTGTTCAGGCCTGCCTGATCTGTGCTCTGCCATGACACTGGAAAGGTGATTAAGGGTTCCTCTAAGCTCACCAACAACCATCATACCCGTTCCAGCGACTGCAGACAGATTTCATCCAACTACCAAAGGTGGGACAGTATGAGTTTGTGCTTGTCTGTGTGGATCTCTTCTCAGGCTGGCCAGAAGCATGGTCTGTTATCAAGGTGACTGCAAGGACCGTGTCCAAGAAGCTCCTCTACTGGTATGTAGGTATGGTAAACTATACAAAGTGATAGGGAGACACACCTCCCAGCAGTAGGACAGGACATACTAGGAGCATTAGAGACAGAACAGGTCCACACACCTTATATCATCCAAGCTGAAGCTCAAGATTCAGAATGCAGTGGCAGAGAATAAAAAACCCTGGACTGAATGTCTCCCTATTGCACCCTGCAACAGGAACTTATCCATATATATATATATGTCACAGAGTACAGTGATCCCTCAATATACATTGGCCACAGGATACAATATTTTCAACATACAATGGTCGTCCTGGAACCAGTTGATATTGTAACTTGAGGACTACTGTAGATGTTACTTTTTCCAGATCCTTATTCTTTACCCCGGCCCCATTACCCAAAGTATTCTGTGTGTGTATTAGTGTCTATGCATTGACCCTCACAGCACTCATCAACCTTGCTATGTATTCTGTGTTTTGTGTATTTTAATGGGGACATTTCTTGTTATCGTTTATTGTTATTTTTGTATGTTCTATAAAATGTTTTTTGTGTATTACCAACAAATCATCTCACCTAATCATGTCCATGTGTTTTCCTCGAGGTCCATAAATAATTATAACGAAACAGATCTGAAAGGTCTACAGCTCACTCAACCTATGTACAAGCCAATCATTCCCACTCCCTTCACCCAGAACAACAACAGAAGACGCCCTGTGTGTGACGGATGGATCCTGAACATTCTAGATATTTGTGTCTATTGCAGAAACCCCTCGTTATCATCGCCCAGTTAGTGGTAGGGAGATTAAGGGATAACTAGGGTAGGGCAAGGTTGCAGTTTCCAGAGTCCCCACCATCAGGGACTGCTGGGATCATAGGGGTAGAATATCACAGATGAAGGGACAGGATAAGGGACAGATAGAATGTCTTAAGAGTTTGTAAAAAAAGAGGGGAATTGTTAAGGTAACCGACTCCATCTTGTCACAATTATTAATGTAGCTGACTCCATCTCGTCTCTAAGCAAACTTTTCCAAACTGCTTAAGGACATTCCAGTATATGGGAGGGAGGTGGTGGGCAACAATACTGGTTTAGGTTGCCAAGGGCTAAAGGCGAGACCACACAAACCTCGTCCACACATTCCACCACAACCTGCTTGTTCTGTCCTGACATGAGGCTATCATGCCCTGTCATCTGTAATCTGATTGGTCAGTGTCCTATATCATAAATCTTTGATTGGCTTTGTGTTTGTGTCTTTGTGTATAAATAAACACTGAGGAAGGGGAAACCCGGACTGTATTGTACACCAACTCTGTGTGTGCTTGATGTCCCCTGGCCGGTGAATCGCTTGAACCTTGACAACTTCATTTTTAGTACAGGAAGCTACTCTAACAATTCACTTGCATCATGACATCAGTACTACATTAATTATACAGTTAAGATCAATATACCAAATAACACATTCCTAGTACTCAAATATTAAAAATTAAACTTAACTTACTTTAAACCGATATTTAAAAAGAATCCTGCTCGTGGTCCTGTTCTCTATGATTTTTGCTCTTATATGCATTGTCAGCTTTGAGACTTTATATAGAGGCTGTGTCTTTCCAAATCATGTCAGTCAACTGAATTTACCACAGGGGACTCCATTCAAAATGTAGAAACATGCACAGAATTGTGGCGAAAAAACATCCCTCCATGGCTCTTATGGGAAGGACACAATATTTATGCATTTGTGTCTTTTTAATCTGTTTGAGTCCTCTTACACTCGATTTTTAGCAGATGATTTTCGGGAAGGAAGCGTTCCTTCTTGACAATCAACTGCCTTCAGTGATGGAGACTGCTGCATTTACATGCAGCGATCTCCTCCACAGTATGGGGAGGAGCATTTGCCAATGCCATCGCTCATACTTATACAGAATTATTGTTAGCCGGGTGCAGAGCGTGTTTAGTCTGCACATTCTGCTGCTGGCAAACAATGATTTTGGTGAACACACAAACAATCATGTTACCCGATGAACGAGCATTTTGCTCATTCATTGAGTAATCGGCGGCACCTTTATACCGGCAGATAATCAATAACGAGGGTTCATATGCTTGTTAGTGATTATCTGTCCGATGCTCAGCCAGTGTAAAGGGGGCTTAAAGGGATTTTCTGGGATTTTACTACTGATGACCTATTCTCAGGATAAGGAGGCTTTGGGCAGCCAATAGTAGGTGGTGATCAGTAGCTATAGGGGTCGCAGTTGCGACCGGGCCTCTAAGCAACTTGCCCCCCTTGCAACTTGCAGGGCCGCACCGCCAATTAGCCAGGTGTGGCCCTGCGCACAGATGGGGGCGGCGGCGGGGCAGAGGGAGATGAGCGCTTCCATTGTGGAAGCGCTCATCTCCATATAGTCCTGAGGATGGCGATACAGATGCCTGTATTGTACTATGGGGCAGGTGAGGGAGAGGCGTCTCCCCTGTCCGTTCCTCTGATAGGCTGCAGGCACTAGGCCTGCAGCCTATCAGAGGCCGGCTCAGGCGGCGCGATGACGTCATCGTGCCGCTTGAGCCGTACAGCGCGGGACACAGGCCAGAAGAGGCCTGCATCGCATCGCTGCCAGCCTGATGGAGGTAAGTATTAGTGTTAATTTTTTTTAATTGTAGCACGGACCGGAGCTCTATTGGGGGCACTGGGGCATTTTACTGCACATGGGGGACTGGGGGCATTTTTACTGGCACATGGGGCATTTTTACTGGCACATGGGGGCACTGAGGGCATTTTTACTGGCACATGGGGGCATTTTTAATGGCACATGGGGGCACTGGGGGCATTTTTACTGGCACATGGGGGCACTGGGGGCATTTTTACTGGCACATGGGGCATTTTTACTGGCACATGGGGGCACTGGGGGCATTTTTACTGGCACTGAGGGCATTTTTAATGGCACATGGGGGCACTGGGGGCATTTTTACTGGCACATGGATGCACTGGGGGCATTTTTACTGGCACTGGGGGCATTTTTACTGGCACATGGGGGCACTGGGGGCATTGTACTGGCACATGGGGGCATTTTTTACTGGCACTGGGGGCATTTTACTGGCACTGGGGGCATTTTTACTGCACATGGGGGCATTTGTTACTGGCACATAGGGCACTGGGTGCATTTCTTACTGGCACATGGGGGCACTGGGGGCATTTCTTACTGGCACTGGGGGCATTTCTTACTGGCACTTGGGGCATTTATTTATGGCATGGGGGCACTGGGGGCATTTTTACTGGCACTGGGGGCATTTTTCTGGCACATGGGGGCACTGGGGTATTTCTCACTGGCACATGGCCCTGGGGGCATTTCTTACTGGCACATGATTTTGGGGGGAAACTTCTGGCGCATTATTGGGGCATTTCTTACTGGCACATAATTTAGGGGGCATCTATGGGTGGGGAGCACTTCTTACTGGCACATTATTGGGGTGAAATTTTGGGGGCCCTTCTTACTGGCACATTGGAAGCATTATTACTTCTGGGGCACAGTGGGGACATTAGTACTGTCGGGAGCACTATTACTAACAAGTGCACTCTGGCAGAGAATTATTAGTTGGGACTTTGGGGGCACTATTACTGTGGGGAGCACCCTGGCACAGTATCAGCTCAGTTATTTCTGGGGGACGTTATGTTTACACTATTACTGTCAGGGACACTATTTGCTGGGCGCAGTTATTTTAGGACACTGTGTGCCAATAATTATTGAAGGGCATTATCTGTGTGGTACTAGTGGCACAGTACTGGGGGTGGTAGGATGATTTGTCCAGAAGACGGGAGGATGATGGAAAAGTAGTAAACTAAGATTTTTTTCTGTCAAACTGCAGAGATAAGAAATGGCTGAAAAATGGTGTCTGGTCTGAAAGGAGAAGATGAGGAAAGAGAAGATCTACATCAGAGGAGACGTCACTGGATGTACGAGGTATGGGGTGCTGTATTTTACTGGATGTAAGAGGTATGGGGCGATGTATTATACTGGATGTAAGAGGTATGGGGTGCTGTATTAGGCTACATTCACACAAACATTGTGTTTTGCAGTCTGCAAATTGCGGATCCGCAAAAAAAGGATGATGTTCCGTATGGCATCCGTTTTTTTTTGCATATCCACTATGCCTATCCTTGTCCGCAAATGGACAAAAATAGGAATAGACATACAGATGCGGACAGCACACAGTGTTCATTTAAGTGAATAGGTCCGCATCTGAGCCGCAAAATATGCAGATCGGAGGCTGAAAAAACAACTGTGGTGTGAATGTAGCCTTACCCTGTATGTTCTGTAGTGATATATGTAATGTTAGGAGGGAAAAGGTTAGGGTGAGAATTTGGCATAGGGGGGGTTCAATTTTTGACTTGGCCGGCAGAAAAGCTAGGTGCACCAGCGCTGAGGGAAGGGGGGGACCCAAGCTGAACTCTTGCACCAGGGCCCATGAGCCTTTAGCTACACCCCTGGTGGTGATCCCCACCCCCGCCGCTGGATGTTTTTATCCGTGCAACGGGGAGATGCAGCGGCAGCTGTGCGAACTTCAGAAGTTTCAAGGGTGCCGGGGAGCGAGGTAGATACATTAAGTGTGAGGGGCCAGTGCATATGGGGGGAGGGGGGCATTTCAGGTATTGGATAACCCCTTTAAGGTTGTCCTGTATTGTATGTGCTCATTAGACTATTGTATGCATGCAGTTATACTCTATGTAGCAATTCCTGTAGGCCATGTACAATAGAAGTTTAAGTCACTGTCTACTTTAACTTATTGATATGGATGGAATAACTCTAACTAAAATGAATATGAAGCGAGAACAAGCCAATCATTGCATGCAGTAGAGCAGAGTTCTCAGACCATAATTGACAGCACACAACACTCAGCTATAACAATTGCTTTGTGTTTGATAATTTACTAGAGAAAACAATGATTCCAGACTAAAAGATTATGTTTATTAATAATATAGAAGCAGAATCAACCAATAAAACAGAATATTCAATGTAAAAAACGCCAAATGCCGTATACAGAGTTTTTCCAGTGCAGACCCATTATATGACCCTGACCCACAGCTAACTACAGTGATATGCTTCTGATGCTGGTGCCAAGATGCAGTAATGCTATGACACCCACTGTTATATACTAAGACTGTATACAGCAGAAGTCTATAGATTGCTGGCCTGAACTCAGGCCAACCACAAATTTAGCATTTTACCTTGCTATTCACTGTTCTGTAAAGAACACTGCATTAGGGAATTATCAAGGCTACACTGCTGCCTTTTGTGTGATTTCACTATACCAGGATCACAAAAATGGACTATGTTTATACTTTTGTTGCAGCCACAGTATGAGACTTGTTCTTGTGCAGTAGAGTGCCATGTAACAAATCAAGACACAATAGGGCAAACTTATCAAAAGAAAACTTTGCAGGGTCGTTGCTAGGTTAAAACATTTGGATGCTGGGTCCTCTTGAGGGTCATTATCATTATTGAGGGCACTGTTACTAATAGGGGCACTCTGGGAGAGAATTATTGCTATTGGTGGGACTTTTATTACTATGGGGAGACTATCTGTATGGTACTATTATTTTTGCAGTACAGTATTTGGGGGCTTTGGGAAACACAGCAGCCACAGCAGCAGGATAACCCTGTTGTGGTACCAGAGTAAGGAGGATGATAGAAAAGTGAGGACACATCACCTGTGAGGCATTAGATGTGAGAGGTATGTGCTGCTGTATAGTCCTGTATGTTTGGTCCATCCAGCAAGTAAAATATGTCTTTAGTTCTTAAGTATGTGTATTTGGGGAGGAAGGGACTTTTGGGCCATATGCAAAGGGTCTTGGGTCCCAGATCTTTTGAGACCATAGCAACACCCCTAGCCCAAAATAACCAATTATACTGCAGCTTTAATTTTATAGGAGCAAAACTGTGCTGTGATGAAGTTGTATGAACAACAAAGACAGTTATGAAAATCTGCATATAACTTAACTCTTGCACAGTTTAACATCTATCATAGAAACACTGTAAAGAAAATTGTACACAATTGATCACAGTAAAATACTATGCAAGATAAAAAAATCAGCCATCAGGCCCAAGCATTGGTATTTTTGTACATTTATACCACATATTATATATTTACGTGCATTAAAAGGAGAAATATATGTTATGCTTTGTAAATAGTATGAGAAAGCACCAGGCAGGCTAAAAAGATATTGCAGCTTTGTAATAACACGTTTTCTATCTTATGATACAGTGGGTATAAAGTTACTTATAGGTGCAGAACTCTCCTGTTTTAACATTATCTATCTTGATAGCAAGTTATATATTGCATCCTATAACCTCCATCCGCAGAGCAATGCCTCCCTTCCATTTCTCGGGATACAGTTTCATGAAACGAGTTATAACTGGCATGTCAAAGGTGACCCACACAGGTGTGTCCGAATTCATACTCGCCTGAAATATCTGAAAAAGAAAGCATCAATTACTTTTATTGAAGATTTCATATAACAGAGAAGTAGGTTAAATTTTATACTTTTTATTATTGGTCAACTTTGACCATGTCCGAATTTCAGTGCACAAAATACAGATGCCTTTCATGTGCACATGATAGGACATGTTCTATCATTTGCGGAAAGGCCACAAAAATACAGATGTAGATGTTTGCATGGCCATGAATTGGTCAGTGTGCTGTAAAAAATGCAGATAGCACAGAGATGAAAAATGCAGTTGTGAACATGATGCCTAACACTTGAAACTATAGTATTTGGGTGTGCAACCAAAACCATAGGCAGTTAAACACGACCTATTCAACCAATTCCTAAATAGGTCTGGAAAATGATTCAGCCAATCTTCTGTTAGACAACTTTAATAAATGAGGCCCAATGAGGGAGATTTGTTATTAATGTTGCCTTAAAACTAGGCCAGGCAGGCAGAAGAGGCCCCATATTTATCACAGTGGCTCACACTGCGTGATAGATCCGGCACATCTTGCTGGACACTTTTCCACTCGCCACTTCTTTGTTGGCTTACCTTAGACCAGTATTTTTTGCCCAATTTGGCACATGTTAAACCATACCCATTTTCAATAAGTTATGCCTCTTCTTTTAAACACTTTTTAAAACTGTTTTGTGAAGTGCAAAAAAACTGTCTAAAGGGGAAATTTATCAAGACAGGAGCTTGCTGCAATGGACTTGATATCCTCTGCTCTGCCAGAGGATGCACCACATTTATGATGAGGTTCACTCCTCATCATAAATTAGGAGCATCCTCCAGCAGTCTGTGCACCTAAACAGAGCTGCCGTGGGTTCATTTGCACCAGAAAACTGGAGTAAATGACAATAAATTTGTCTTGGCTGTTGGTTGCGCCTCTTTCCAGCCCTTGCCATGCGTCCTTTGAAAAAGTGGCGAGGGTGGCATAACGTCCCATTTAAAAAGTTGCAAACACACAGCTTGCGACTAGAGATGAGCGAGTAGTGAAATATTCGAAAGTTCGAAATTCGATTCGAATAGACCGCGAAATTCGACTATTCGACCGAATATCGAATCCCATTAAAGTCTATGGGAAAAAAATGTTCGCCACTTGGAAATCTCAATTCGACCACTTGGAGGTCACCAAGTCCACCCTGAAACCTCAGAAAAGGATGCCAACACTGCTGGAATGCAACTGGGACAGCAGGGGAAGCATGTCTGGGTGCATATAACGCGCCCAAGTCGCACTATTACGCCACTATCACAGCCTCTCAACAATACACTCCAAAGACAATGTAACCTCTCTGTAAAGTGAGACCATACAAGGAAACCTTCTTTCCTCTACATTGCCATGGACCCCAAGCCAAACTAGACAAAAAAGAAGATAAAATTCTGCACCCCTTAAAATCACGTTGCCTATGACAACCACAGATGGCATAGGCAAGGGGGAAAGCAATCAAGCCATCACTATTTTTCCCTCTGTGCCATCCCTGCCTTGCCCAGGCACATGTCCCAAAACATCATCCACGCCCGAGTAACACGGTTACTGCAAAAGGCCATTTGACCACCAACACTTTGGTTTGAGGCCGGGGATGCTACATCTCCCTGACGGCACACTGGGTGAATGTTGTGGAGGCGGGGACGGGCAAACCTGCTACCCCCACCCAAGTTTTGGGCCTTGGTTCTGTCTGGATTTCCGCAACCCTTACAGACAGCTCGGCAAACCCCTCCTTCTCCTTCTAGATTCTCCTTTTAAATCTGTCCACCACTCAGTCAAGTCCACAAAGTCCAGTCTCGTCGATAGCCTGCAGAAACTGCAGGGACCTCACTCTGACCCTCCTTCCTCCCACCCTGCCCAATGTTATCAACCCAGTGTTCCCACCCATGCAAGAATCGCAGGAGCTATCTGAGGATTTTGTTTGTTCTGATGCCCAAACACTGGAGCAAGCTCCATCTCTAGCTGATGGTGGTGTGGAACGGGCACTAAAGTGTAAAATGATTAGGGACGATGATGAGACACAGTTGCCAGCAAGGGAGGCTGTTGGAGCAAAGTGAGGCAGTGTAAGAGGAGGTGGTTGAGTATGACGAAGTCAGTGACCCGACCTGGCCCAGTGTCATGTCTAGCAGGTAAAGCAGTGGGGATGTTGAGTGATGCGTAGGACCGCAAAAGGCAGGAAGAGGCCGTGGGCTGGCCAGAGGCTCATGGAGAAGGCAGGCTAGAGCCCGCAGGGCCGCATCTCTTCCCTATAACAGGCCCCCACACAAAGCTCTCCCATCGAGGGCTCTTAGGTCCTTGTTGTGAAAATATTTTAATGAGTGCGCAAAGTTAGCTTGAGGTGAGCCCTCAAAAAAATTATATGGAGGCCCAAGAGGTGAGCCCTCGAAAAAATTATGTGGAGGCCCAAGAGGTGAGCCCTCGAAAAAATTAAGTGGAGGCCAAAGAGGTGAGACCTCTTAAAAATTGTATTAAGGCCCAAGAGGTGAGCCATAATAAAAATTGTTTGTAGGCCGAAGAGGTGAGACCTCTTAAAAATTGTTTGTAGGCCCAAGAGGTGAGACCTCTTAACAATTGTATTAAGGCCCAAGAGGTGAGCCATAATAAAAATTGTTTGTAGGCCCAAGAGGTGAGACCTCTTAAAAATTGTTTGTAGGCCCAAGACGTGAGGCATGAGAAAAATTGTTTGTAGGCCCAAGAGGTGAGACCTCTTAAAAATTATGTGGAGGCCAAAGAGGTGAGACCTCTTAAAAATTGTTTGTAGGCCCAAGAGGTGAGCCATGAGAAAAATTGTTTGTAGGCCCAAGAGGTGAGACCTCTTAAAAATTATGTGGAGGCCCAAGAGGTGAGACCTCTTAAAAATTATGTGGAGGCCCAAGAGGTGAGACCTCTTAAAAATTGTTTGTAGGCCCAAGAGGTGAGCCATGAGAAAAATTGTTTGTAGGCCCAAGAGGTGAGACCTCTTAAAAATTATGTGGAGGCCAAAGAGGTGAGACCTCTTAAAAATTGTGTGGAGGCTAAAGAGATGAGACCTCTTAAAAATTGTTTGTAGGCCCAAGAGGTGAGACCTCTTAAAAATTGTTTGTAGGCCCAAGAGGTGAGCCATAAATATATATATTTTTTTTTTACGGAGCAATTCTACGGCGGTTAAGGAGGAGGAGGGTGGAGGAGGAAATGGCACTTCATACAGATGGCACTTCACTTTTGGCTGCTTTCCACTGTTGGAGAAGCAAAGTCCGGGTCAATCCACTTGCTGTTCATTTTGATTAGCGTCAGCCTGTCGGCACTGTCGGTTGACAGGCGGCTGCGCTTATCGGTTATAATGCCCCCGGCTGCGCTGAACACCCTTTCTGATAGCACGCTGGCGGCAGGGCAGGCAAGCACCTCCAAGGCGTACAGGGACAGTTCCAGCCACGTGTCCAACTTGGAGACCCAGTAAGTGTAGGACGCCGAGGGATCGGGGAGGACAGGGGTACGGTCTGCCAGGTACTCCCGCAACATCCGCCGATACTTGTCCCTCCTGCTGATAGCGGGCCCCGCAGTGATGGAAGTTGCACGAGGGGGTGCCATGAACGTGTCCCACACCTTGGAGAGTGTTCCCCTGGTGGCTGTGGGCCTGATCGATGTTGTGGGACTCTGGGAGACCCTCTCCTCTCTGCCGCCAGCGATGGTGGGTGGGAAAATCTCCATCATGTTCTGCACGAGTTCCCTCTGGTATTCCAGCAATCGATTCGTCCTCTCCTCTACCGGAATAAAAGAGGAGACGTTATCTTTATACCGGGGGTCCAGGAGTGCGAAGACCCAGTACAGTTTGTTCTCCACTATCCGGACAACACGTGTGTCCCGGGAAAAGCAGCCCAGCATGAAGTCAGCCATGTGTGCCAGACTCTGAATAGGCATGACGTCACTGCCCCCACCAGAAGGATCACTTGCCATTTCCTCCTCTTCCTCTTCCGCCTCCTCTCCGCCCCATCCGCGCTGAACCAATGGGACGCACACAGCCTGACTGCTACCCTCGCCGCCAGCATCCTCCTCCTCTTCCACAGCCACCTCCACGTCGTCCTCCTCCTCCTCATCCTCCTCCTCCTCCTGCAACTGCCACCGAGAAGCAGACAAAAGTGTGGTCTGACTGTGTAGCTCCGTTGCGTCTCCTCCTACCCCCGTCTCCTCTGCGTGCAATGCGTTCTCCCTTATTGCGATGAGCGATTCTTTAAGGACGCATAGGAGCGGGATGGTTACGCTCACTATAGCGTCCTCGCTGCTGACCTTCTTGGTGGACTCCTCAAAGATACGCAGTACATCGCATATGTCTGCCATCCATGGCCACTCGTGGTTGGCAAACTGAGGGAGCTGAGTTGGAGGCACGCGTGGATTCATAATCTGGTACTCCATCAATGCTCTCTGCTGCTCACACACCCTGGCCAACATGGAATAGGTGGAATTCCAGCGAGTCGGCAGGTCGCACAACAGCCGATGTTGAGGCAAATGGAGGCGTTGCTGGAGTTTTTTTAAGCTAGCAGCAGCTACAGTTGACTTCCGAAAGTGAGCGCACAAGCGCCGCACTTTCACCAGTAGCTCTGCCAGGTTGGGGTAAGTCTTTAGAAATTTTTGGACTACCAGATTAAAAACGTGGGCCAGGCATGGTACGTGATTGAGTTCGGCAAGCTCCAGAGCCGCCACCAGGTTACGGCCGTTATCGCACACGACCATGCCTGGTCCTAGCTGCAGCAGCGACAGCCACATCTCCGTCTGCTGCAATATGGCGTCCCTCACCTCTGGGGCGCTGTGCTTCCTGTCGCCCAAGCTGATGAGCTTAAGCACCGCCTGCTGACGTCTCCCTGCGCCAGTGCTGCAACGCTTCCAGCTAGCGGGAGAGGGCGATGTTAAGGCAGAGGAGGAGAAGGAGGAGGAGGGGGGTTTATCAGAACCCATGCTGGCAATCTTGGGCGGGGGTGGTAGGTAGGCCGTCTCTGTTTGGCCGTCAAAGAGATGTAGCGTCCCTGGCCGCAAGCGCTTGTCCACGAGTCGGTGGTCAAGTGGACCTTTGCGCTGACTGCGTACCTCAGGGCCCGCCTGATGTTACGCGACACGTGCTGGTGCAGGGCGGGGACGGCACTCCGGGAAAAGTAGTGGCGGCTGGGGACGGAATAGCGAGGTGCGGCAGCCGCCATCAGGTCGCGGAAGGCCTGCGTCTCCACAAGCCTAAACGGCAACATCTCCAGGGCCAGCAGTTTGGAGATGTGGCAGTTTAAGGCTTGGGCTTGGGGGTGACTCGAGGCGTACTTCCGCCTGCGGTCGAACGCCTGCGAGATGGACAGTTGATGGGACGAGGAGTGTGAAGGTGCAGGCGAAGATGCGGGGGAAGGGGAGGCTGAAGGAGAAGGCCCCAAAGTAGCCGAGGCAGAGGCAGAGGCAGATGTGGAGGTGTCCTGGCTGGAGGTCTGGACCGCAGTGGCAGCACACAATAAAGGGGAAGAGGCAGTGGCAGGAAGACCTTGCGCAGGTTGTATTGCGTTTGCTCTCTCCCACTCAGCCCAGTGCTTGACTTTCAAGTGACGCCGCATGCCTGAGGTGGTCAGATTGCTCTTCTCAGAGCCCCTACTCAGTTTTGAGTGGCAGAGTGTGCAAACCGTGCTCAGTTTGTCATCCGCACAAACATTAAAAAATCTCCACACCACAGAAGTACGAGGCCTCGATGGGGGAGCTTCGCACGACTGCTCGCTGCCGGGAACAGCTTCGGCCCTGCTGGCTGTGGCCTGACTTCTCTGTCTGGACTGTCCTCTGCCTGTGGACATCCCTCTGCCTGTGGACATCCCTCTGCCTCTGGACATCCCTCTGCCTCTTGCTGCCTTTTTCGGTGCTGCGCAGACCACCACCTCTCCACTGCTTTCCCCGCTGGACATCACCCCTGGCCAAGTGGGGTCGGTCATTTCGTCATCCACCACCTCCTCTTCCACTTCCTCACTCTGCTCCTCCTCCTGCCCACTGGACATTCCAACAGCCTCCCTTGATGGCAACTGCGTCTCATCATCATCATCGCTCATGATAACAGATGCTGGTTCAGGGTCCACATCAGCAGGAGATGGCGAATACTCAAGTGTTTGGGCATCACTACAAACAAATTCCTCTGCTAGCTCCTGGGATTCTTCCGGCACATCTGAAAAAGGACCCGAAAAGAGCTCCTGGGAGGGGTCAATGGTGGGATGACTCTGTTGGCCAGGTGTGGAGGAAGGAGGGTCAGAGTGAGACTGTGTGGATGACTGGCTGGTGGACAACTGTGTGGAAGCGCTATCGGCTATCCATTGCACCACCTGTTCAACCTGCTCAGGCCTCAACAGCGGTGTAACCCGCCCCCTGCTTAACTGTCCCATAAAGGCAGGGATTCTGGATGAGTGGGATCCTGGCTGACCCTCACCAGCACGCATTGTATCCCCACTGGCTTCAACAAGGCCACCAACAGCATTTCCGCGCCCCCCGTCCACGTCCGATTCCGCTAGCCCCCCTCCGCATTTTATTTTTTTTGGTTACAATATTTTGCCTTCACAGCCGTGTACTAACAGTTCAGACGGTGTGTATTAACACCACGTATATACAATTATTTTGCAAGAGAACGCACAGTACAGGTGCCAATGAAAAGTCTTTTTTTTTTTTTATATTTCTAGGTACACAGCCGTGTACTAACAGTTCAGACGGTGTGTATTAACACCACGTATATAAAATTATTTTGCAAGAGAACGCACAGTACAGGTGCCAATGAAAAGGCCTTTTTTTTTATATTTCTAGGTACACAGCCGTGTACTAACAGATCAGACGGTGGGTATTAACACCACGTATATAAAATTATTTTGCAAGAGAACGCACAGTACAGGTGCCAATGAAAAGTCTTTTTTTTTTTATATATTTCTAGGTACACAGCCGTGTACTAACAGTTCAGACGGTGTGTATTAACACCACGTATATAAAATTATTTTGCAAGAGAACGCACAGTACAGGTGCCAATGAAAAGGCCTATTTTTTTATATTTCTAGGTACACAGCCATGTACTAACAGATCAGACGGTGTGTATTAACACCACGTATATAAAATTATTTTGCAAGAGAACGCACAGTACAGGTGCCAATGAAAAGTCTTTTTTTTTTTTTATATTTCTAGGTACACAGCCGTGTACTAACAGTTCAGACGGTGTGTATTAACACCACGTATATAAAATTATTTTGCAAGAGAACGCACAGTACAGGTGCCAATGAAAAGGCCTATTTTTTTATATTTCTAGGTACACAGCCGTGTACTAACAGATCAGACGGTGTGTATTAACACCACGTATATAAAATTATTTTGCAAGAGAACGCACAGTACAGGTGCCAATGAAAAGGCCTATTTTTTTATATTTCTAGGTACACAGCCGTGTACTAACAGATCAGACGGTGTGTATGAACACCACGTATATAAAATTATTTTGCAAGAGAACGCACAGTACAGGTGCCAATGAAAAGGCCTATTTTTTTTATATTTCTAGGTACACAGCCGTGTACTAACAGATCAGACGGTGGGTATTAACACCACGTATATAAAATTATTTTGCAAGAGAACGCACAGTACAGGTGCCAATGAAAAGTCTTTTTTTTTTTTTATATTTCTAGGTACACAGCCGTGTACTAACAGTTCAGACGGTGTGTATTAACACCACGTATATAAAATTATTTTGCAAGAGAACGCACAGTACAGGTGCCAATGAAAAGTCTTTTTTTTTTTTTATATTTCTAGGTACACAGCCGTGTACTAACAGATCAGACGGTGGGTATTAACACCACGTATATAAAATTATTTTGCAAGAGAACGCACAGTACAGGTGCCAAAGAAAAGGCCTATTTTTTTTATATTTCTAGGTACACAGCCGTGTACTAACAGTTCAGACGGTGGGTATTAACACCACGTATATAAAATTATTTTGCAAGAGAACGCACAGTACAGGTGGCAATGAAAAGGCCTATTTTTTTTATATTTCTAGGTACACAGCCGTGTACTAACAGATCAGACGGTGGGTATTAACACCACGTATATAAAATTATTTTGCAAGAGAACGCACAGTACAGGTGCCAAAGAAAAGGCCTTTTTTTTTTTATTTCTAGGTACACAGCCGTGTACTAACAGGTCAGACGGTGGGTATTTACACCTGGTATACAAAAAGGGTATTGCAGGCACACAGAACCCAGAACACTAGAGCCAAATAAACTGTATTTAAAAAAAAAAAATTCACAGCCGTATACTGCCAGATCAGATGGTGCATATACACACTAGGTATATAACAGGGTTTTGCAGCCAAAAAGAATGCAGAACAGTAGTGCCAAATATAGTTTGGTATGTAGCAGAGCACCTAATACACCACTAATGCCTCTCTCTGTCCCTACTCCAGCAGCTATCCCTGAATACAGCAGCCGTTCTCTGCAGAGTGTATATTGTAGTAAAGCTATCACTGTACTGCACTATAGTAGCCCTGATAAGGGCTTTTAATCACGCTCCTGCCTGTCCAACAGCTAAAACCTATCTCTCCCTTCTCCAGCCTCTGTCCCTGACTAAGTTCACGCAGCATATGCGAACGAGCAGGAAGAGCTGAGTTTTTAATATTCGAGGTCACATGGTTTTTCCAGCCAATCCATGTAGACGCCGTTTTCGCGCTGCCAGCGTGCTCCGCGGGCCTGTCATACCATGGTGATTGGTGGAAAAAAAGCGCCAGGGAAGGTGGGAGGGGAAACGAATTCTAAGTGCGCCATCGCCGTTATACTCGATTGAAATCGAGTATGCCGAATAGCGTAGTATTCGATCGAATACCGACTCGATCGAACACTACTCGCTCATCTCTACTTGCGACTTTTTAAAGCCACTTTTCTGGTGCAAACTGAATGATAAATCTCCCCCATAAATCTTGTGCAAGTCATATATGCCGTTTTGTGGCACAAATGGAGGCAGAATTGTGGAGCATTTAACTTTACTAATCATTCCCACTGAGTCTATGAAAAATCTATATATAAAACACTGGAATTGTTAAGATTCTGGCACTCTACTGTATATTCTGTAGCACTACATGAAAGTTAAACTGTGAAGAGTTGGAACTTTATATGGATGATTAGAAAAACAAGCAAGCGCATCCTTGACCAAATAAAGCCTCACAAATGTACTAGGATTGAGCTACTCTATTTTGACCATATCTTCAGAAGACCCTATATTCACTGGAATTGAGTTTATGGTTTTTTATCCATAGAATCACAGTATAGTAGATTTTTACTGCATATTTGGTACTCCAACAAAGGTGAACTGTGTAAACATAGTTCTAAAGGAGTTGTCCAGTTTTTACTAAGTGATCACTTACCCTCAGGATAGCGGATAACCCAAAATGGAGGAATAACTTAAAACCTAATCTCTTAATAATATAAAAATGAATTTCTGTCTGTCTGTCTGTTCTCTATGCGCGACCAAACTACTGGACCGATTTTCACCAAATTCGGCACACAGGTACATCAGGTGTCCGGGAAGGTTTTAGACCAGGTCTCATCTCTCTAGGACGTATCGTTCCCGAGATATTCCCAAAATATGATCTCCATTAGCCAACATTACAACTGGGAGCTTTGGTTTTAAACTCCAACTGCCATTCTCTGCAAAGCCACACAGGGAGGGCAGGTTTCCATAACAACCAGGTAATTATCAGCAGCTGATGATCTCATCCATTTCTATTTACTGACACTGTTAAAGGTATTCCGTTACCATAAATATAACTTATATTTTTTTCTATTACTACAGTTCAGTAGTAATAAAAGATGTTTTCCTCCACTGCTGCCTATTGCGTGGGCTCATAAATAAGCATGGTATTGACCTTTAATTCAGGCCACCCTAAAAGAAGTACTTAAAACCCCCGCCCAAGGTCTCACTAAGCCACACCCCCAACTCTGTCAGGCCACACCCCCTTTCACTCCGCAGCCAACAGAGATTGAAAAAATAAAGGTAAAAATCAACTTCTGTCAGCTGCAGGGATGGGTGGGAGGTTGACTTTCTTTCTGCAACAACACACACAAACATTAAATAAAATAGATTAAATCCACCCATGCGAAGCGTCTTGCTAATCCACGCCCCCGACTCTGTCAGGTCACGGCCACTCCCATGCCGCAGCCAATGGGAATTGAAAAAATTAAGGTAAAAATAAACTTCTGTTTGCTGCAGGGGTGGGAGGGTGAATTTCTCTCTGCAACGACACACAAAAATTTTAGATGAAATAGACTAATTATAGACTACAACTGTTCGAAGCCTTTTGCTAAGCCACGCCCCGTCTGTCAGGCCACGCCCCCTCTCACTCCGCAGCCATTCTGCAACGACACACAGAAACATTAAATGAAATAGATTAAATGCACCTATGCGAAGCGCTTTGCTAAGCCACGCCCCGACTCTGTAAGGCCACGCCCCCTCCCACTCCGCAGCCAACAGGGATTGAAAAAATAAAGGTAAAAATCAACTTCTGTCAGCTGCAGGGATGGGTGGGAGGTTGACTTTCTTTCTGCAACGACACACAGAAACATTAAATGAAATAGATTAAATATACCCGTGCAAAGCAATGTTTTCTTCCACTGTTACCCATGGCGTGTCCTCATAAATTACCATGGCATCGACCTGTAATTCTGGCCACCATCAAAAGAAGGACTTAAAACCCTACCCTAGGTCTTTCAATGTCACGCCCCCGACTCAGTCAGGCCATGACCCCTCCCACTCCGCAGCCAATGGAGATTGAACAATTGAAGGTAAAAATCAACATCTGTCAGCTGCAGGGATGGGAGGGAGGATGACTTTCTCTCTGCAACGACACACAGAAACATTAAATGAAATAGATTAAATATACCCGCGCAAAGCAATGTTTTCTTCCACTGCTACCCATTGTGTTTCTTCAAATTACCATGGCATTAACCTATAATTCAGGCCACCCTGAAATGAAGGACTTAACCCCCCCCCGTGTCCCATTAAACCACACCCCCTCCCACTCCGCAGCCAATAGGGATTGAAAAAATGAAGGTAAAAATCACCTCCTGTCAGCTGCATTGACTTTCTCTCTGCAACGACACACAGAAACATTAAATAAATAGATGAAATATACCCAGGCGAAGCCGGGTCTTTCTGCTAGTCTTTAATAATTGTGGTTAAAGTGAACACATTTGCTGTGAACACACTATAAACCTATAGCTAATATCTTGTATGTTTCTGGTGCATTTTATACATTCCGCATGCCCACATCACATATGATCCTATTATATGAGTTATTTGTATTAATTATTTATATTAATTTGTTCTAAACATGTAGTTTCGGGATAGAGGATACACTGACAGGGTACTAAGAGAGGCATTTACCATAGTGACAAAAACCCAAAGAAAATAACTACTTACACCCCCAGAAAAAAAAAGATAAAGAAGGGAGACCCTGTGAGAATTTTTGGCACATTTGATACTGCACATCAGAAGGCCAGACAAGTGCTGGGAAAACACTGCTGGGCATCCTGCGTACTGACCCTGACCTAAGGAAAATAGTGGGTGAAAGACCCATGATCACATTCAGAAGTAGCCCTAACTTGAGAAACCTTTTAGTTAGGAGTCATCACCCCAAAGAAAGAGTCCTGGTTAGGACAACAATCCTTGGCAACTTTAGATGTGGAACGTGTGTAGCCTTCAGCCAAATCACCCTGTCTAAACAGTTTACTTGCAGCACTACAGTAGATGTTTTTATAATCAGAGAATTCATCAATTGTAAATCAGAGGGAGTTATATACTTGGACAGATGTACATGCCCACAGGATTATGTGGCCACAACTAAAAGGGAATTACACATAAGGATCAGTGATCAAATAGGGGATATCCGAAATAAGAGGGACAGACCTTAGCGAAATATATTTTAATTTAGAGGGATAGATAAATCTCCTTGTATGAGAACTCAGTGGCTATTAATGTATCTTAAAGGTAACTAAAACTGAGTGTGCCCTGTATATGTAGTATTAAAATGTAACTTTTAATTAGTTCAATTATAAATAGGTGTTTTCTAAATGCTTCAGACAAAAATGAACGTAAAGTTAAAAAGAGGGGATCACTTGCTAGTGGAATATACAATCTCAGACAGTGTCCTGGTCCTACTCACGTTAGGTATGGGGCTGGAGGTCGTTTTGGTTCAGTAGATAGGCGAGTGCTTACTTTCGTACTACACGCTTTCCCTAAATTCTGCTAGTCTGCAGGCAGGGGAAAACCTCACGTGGCTGTAGTCGGATCACTCGCCCTTATAAGGGCGACCCCCAGCCACTGGAATCTGGGACCTGTCTAGCGTGACCCTTCCTCAATGCTAACAAAGCTCTGAAGCGTTTCCCCTTTCATTAGCGGTTCATCAGGGAGCTACATTATAGGAGGGGAAGATAGTGCAGATAGAGACCTGGGGCAAGGTAATGGAACTGGGGGAGGAATGGAAGGAGGAACTAGAACAGATCAGAAGGAAAGGTGTAGGGTAAGAAATATACATCAACCTCTTAATTGTATGTACACTAATGCCAGAAGCCTAGCCAATAAAACTGGTGAACTGGAATTAGTGATGTGTGAGGAGGACTATAACATAGTGGGAGTAACTGAGACATGGCTGGATGATAGCTATGACTGGGCAGTTAATGTACAGGGTTACAATCTTTTTAGAAAGGATCGTCAAAACCGGAGAGGGGGAGGGGTCTGCCTTTATGTAAAGTCATGCCTAAAGCCCACACTCCGGGAAGATATAAGTGAGGGACATAAAGATGTGGAGTCACTGTGGGTAGAAATAAATGGAGCCAAAAACAATAATAAAATAATAATAGGGGTTTATTATAAACCACCCAATATATCAGAGACCACAGAAAATCTACTTCTAAATGAAATAGACGAGGCGGCAAATCATAATGAGGTCGTTATTATGGGGGACTTTAACTACCCAGATATAGACTGGGAAACTGAAACCTGTACATCTCATAAAGGAAAAAGGTTCTTGGAAATAACCAAAGACAATTACCTTTCCCAACTGGTTCAGGACCCCACTAGAGGGACCGCCATACTGGACTTAGTATTAACCAATAGACCTGACAGAACACCAGTTGTGCAGGTTGGGGGACACCTGGGAAACAGTGACCATAACATAATAACCTTCCAATTGTCATTCAAAAGAGCGTTTCTTCAAGGAGGAACAAAAATACCAAACTTCAAAAAAGCTAAATTTAGCCAACTAAGAGAGGCCATAGGCCTAACTAACTGGGACAAAGTCCTCAAAAATAAAAATACAGCCACAAAATGGGATATTTTTAAAAGCATCCTAATATCTAATTGTGAGAGGTACATACCATATAGGAATAAAATAATAAGAAACAAGAAAAAACCAATGTGGATAAATAAGTGGAACTGTAAAGAAAGCAATAAATGACAAAAAGAAAGCATTTAAATCACTAAAACAGGAGGGGAGTGAGGAAACATTGAAAAACTATAAGGAAAAAAATAGAATATGTAAAAGACACATAAAAACAGCCAAACTAGAGACCGAGAGATTAATCGCCAAAGAGAGTAAAACTAACCCTAAAATGTTCTTCAATTATATAAATACTAAAAAGTATAAACCTGAAGGTGTCGGCCCCTTACAGAGTAATGAGGGGGGAGTAGCAGAGAGCGATGAGGAGAAAGCGAAGCTACTAAATAACTTTTTATCCACTGTATTCACTGAGGAAAATAAAATGTCAGATGAAATGCAGAGTATAAAAGTAAATTCCCCTTTAAAAGTGTCCTCTCTGACCCAGGAAGAGGTGCAGCAACGTCTTAAAAATATTAACATAGACAAATCACCAGGACCGGATGGCATACACCCCCGTATCCTAAGAGAATTAAGTAATGTAATCGACAGACCCTTATTTCTGATATTTAAGGACTCTATACTGACGGGGAGTGTTCCACAGGATTGGCGCATATCAAATGTGGTGCCAATATTCAAAAAGGGTCCAAAAACAGAGCCTGGAAACTATAGGCCGGTAAGTTTAACTTCTGTTGTGGGTAAACTGTTTGAAGGTTTTCTGAGAGATGCTATCTTGGAGTACCTCAATGAACATAAGCAAATAACTCCATATCAGCATGGCTTCATGAGGGATCGGTCATGTCAAACCAATTTAATCAGTTTCTATGAGGAGGTAAGTTCTAGACTTGACCGCGGCGACTCAATGGATGTCGTATATTTGGACTTCTCCAAAGCGTTTGACACGGTACCACATAAAAGGTTAGTATACAAAATGAGAATGCTTGGCCTGGGAGAAAATGTCTGTATGTGGGTAAGTAACTGGCTTAGTGATAGAAAACAGAGGGTGGTTATTAACGGTACATACTCAGATTGGGTCACTGTCACTAGTGGGGTACCACAGGGGTCTGTATTGGGTCTTATTCTCTTCAATATATTTATTAATGATCTTGTAGAAAGCTTGCACAGTAAAATATCAATTTTTGCAGATGACACTAAACTGTGTAAAGTAATTAACACAGAGGATGACAGTGCACTGCTACAGCAGGATCTGGAAAGACTGGAGGCTTGGGCAGAAAAGTGGCAGATGAGGTTTAACACTGACAAATGTAAGGTTATGCATATGGGAAGGAATAATGCAAGTCACCAGTACATACTAAATGGTAAAGCACTGGGTAACTCTGACATGGAAAAGGACCTAGGAATTTTAGTGAACAGCAAACTAAGCTGTAGAAGCCAGTGCCAGACAGCTGCTACCAAGGCCAATAAGATAATGGGTTGCATCAAAGGGGGCATAGATGCCCGTGATGAGAACATAGTCCTGCCACTTTACAAATCACTAGTCAGACCACATATGGAGTACTGTGTACAGTTCTGGGCTCCTGTGAACAAGGCAGACATAGCAGAGCTGGAGAGGGTTCAGAGGAGGGCAACTAAAGTAATAACTGGAATGGGTGGACTACAGTACCCAGAAAGATTATCAAAATTAGGGTTATTCACTTTAGAAAAAAGACGACTGAGGGGAGATCTAATAACTATGTATAAATATATCAGAGGTCAGTACAGAGATCTCTCCCATCATCTATTTATCCCGAGGACTGTGACTGTGACGAGGGGACATCCTCTGCGTCTGGAGGAAAGAAGGTTTGTACATAAACATAGAAGAGGATTCTTTACGGTAAGAGCAGTGAGACTATGGAACTCTCTGCCTGAGGAGGTGGTGATGGTAAGTTCACTAAGAGAGTTCAAGAAGGGCCTGGATGTATTTCTGGAGGGTAATAATATTACAGGTTATAGTTACTAGAGATGGGTCGTTGATCCAGGGAGTTATTCTGATTGCCTGACTGGAGTCGGGAAGGAATTTTTCCCCCTAAAGTGAGGAAAATTGGCTTCTACCTCACAGGGTTTTTTTTTGCCTTCCCCTGGATCAACTTGTAGGAAAACAGGCTGAACTGGATGGACAGATGTCTTTTTTCGGCCTTACAAACTATGTTACTATGTTACTATGTATGTTAGTTTAGCATGGTGGCAGCTTAACAGCAACAGCAGTGGCAGAGAAATGCTCGCAAGTACCTGTCTTTTATTCAAATGGCTCCTCCTCCCAATCATTGCGTCATCACGGGACCGTAGGGAGACGGGGAGACCCAGGGAGACAAAGCTCAATAATCATGATTAGACACTAGAGATGAGCGAATCTATTCGTCGATTCATTGATTGGGATCGAATCTTGGAAATTTTCAGCTGCGAAGCGAATCCGAATATTAGGTGATTCGCTCCGTTAAGATTTAAAAATGTTCCTAAGGCTTTCTACGCATTCACTAATGCTACGTACAAGTTACTCTATACACTGTTGCGTACGAATACAAGCAATTAGCGAACTTTTACTGTTAGTTCGTTATTCGTGCGCAAAAGTCCGGGGAAAAAGCGGTCACCTGACCTAGTGGGCAGGGCTTACTCTGATTGGCTCAGGCTCGGTAAGCCAGTGATGCATCACTTCTGCTGCGACTGCTGAGACGAGCAGAAGCACTGTGTGAAGTTCTGAGACCTGTTGTTGTTAAAATTGGGGTGTAATTGTTCAAAGAATCCATATTACACATCAGGGATACTGCAGGGCAAGTGCAGGGCTAGAAATTAATCAGGCAGAGAGAGACAGGGAGAGAGATAGGGACAAAGACCAGCTGCAGGGCCACAGAGTGAAGTGAAAAATGTCTGGAATGAATAAGCAAAAGAGGTCCAGTTCCAGCCAGAACTCAAGCTCTAAAAAAAGGAGAAGGTGGCACAGGGCAGCAGTGCCAAAGGACCTGTAGCCGGAGCTTCTACTTCTGTAATTTGTAATAGTTGGCCACTGTTCCACCAGGCTAACCCACCAAGGCGCAAAAAAGTGGATGAGGTTTGCTGCTTGGTAAGCACTGCTCAGTGAGAAAGCACTCTATGGGGTAGATGTGGGGGAGGGTGGTAGTGAGGAGGCCCAGGAAAGTGAGGTAGCTAGCTGGGTAACAGTTAGAAAGCGGGTTAGAGGGAAAAGTGCCAGGGAGGCTAGCCCTGATCTGACACACCCCAACAAGTTTGCAAGTTTGGCAGATGAGGGGCATGTTACTTCAGGGATAGCACTGCTGAAGCCGGACACTTCCTCTGCCAGTCAGGGGAATGTCAGCTCCAGTAAGCAGGGGGACAGGAGAGCAGGGCAGGCCAGACAGGTTCTGGTAGTGGGCGACTCAATTATTAGGGGTACAGAGAGGGCAATTTGTCACAAAGACTGGGATCGTCGGATGGTGTGCTGCCTTCCAGGCGCTCGAGTTCGGCACATCGCGGATCGGGTTGACAGATTACTGGGAGGGGCTGGAGAAGATCCAGCAGTCATGGTCCATATCGGTACCAATGACAAAGTTAGAGGTAGGGGGAGCGTCCTTAAAAATGATTTTAGGGATTTAGGGCATAAGCTTAGGGCAAGGACCTCCAAGGTAGTGTTTTCCGAAATACTGCCTGTACCACGAGCCACACAAGAAAGGCAGCGGGAGATTGGGGAGGTAAACAAGTGGCTCAAGAACTGGTGTAGGGAGGAGGGATTTGGGTTCTTGGAGAACTGGGCTGACTTCTCTGTCGGCTACAGGCTCTACCGTAGGGATGGGCTGCACCTCAATGGGGAAGGGGCAGCTGTTGCGGGGGAGAAGATGGCTAGAAGGATGGAGGAGTGTTTAAACTAGGGACTGGGGGGGAGGGTAACTACGTTATAGATGGGGAAGATAGTGCAGATAGAGACCTGGGGCAAGGTAATAGAACTGGGGGAGGAATGGAGGGAGGAACTAGTACAGATCAGAAGGAAAGGTGTAGGGTAAGAAATATACATCAACCTCTTAATTGTATGTACACTAATGCCAGAAGCCTAGCTAATAAAGCTGGTGAACTGGAATTAGTGATGTGTGAGGAGAACTATGACATAGTGGGAGTAACTGAGACATGGCTGGATGATAGCTATGACTGGGCAGTTAACGTACAGGGTTACAATCTTTTTAGGAAGGATCGTCAAAACCGGAGAGGGGGAGGGGTCTGCCTTTATGTAAAATCCTGTCTAAAGCCCCCACTCCGAGAAGATATAAGTGAGGGACATAAAGATGTGGAGTCACTGTGGGTAGAAATAAATGGAGCCAAAAACAATAATAAAATACTAATAGGGGTTTATTATAAACCACCCAATATATCAGAGACCACAGAAAATCTACTTCTAAACAAAAGAGACGAGGCGGCAAATCATAATGAGGTTGTTATTATGGGGGACTTCAACTACCCAGATATAGACTGGGAAACTGAAACCTGTATATCTCATAAAGGAAACAGGTTCTTGGAAATAACCAAAGACAATTACCTTTCCCAACTGGTTCAGGACCCCACTAGAGGGACGGCCATACTGGACTTAGTATTAACCAATAGACCTGACAGAATAACAGATGTGCAGGTCGGGGGACACCTGGGAAACAGTGACCATAACATAATAACCTTCCAATTGTTATTCAAAAGAGTGTTTCTTCAGGGAGGAACAAAAATACCAAACTTCAAAAAAGCTAAATTTAGCCAACTAAGAGAGGCCATAGGCCTAACTAACTGGGACAAAGTCCTCAAAAATAAAAATACATCCACAAAATGGGATTTTTAAAAGCATCCTAATATCTAATTGTGAGAGGTACATACCTTATGGGAATAAAAGGTTAAGGAACAAGAAAAAAACAATGTGGATAAATAGAGCTGTAAAGAAAGCAATAAATGACAAACAGAAAGCATTTAAATCACTAAAACAGGAGGAGAGCAAGGAAGCATTGAAAAACTATAAGGAAAAAAATAGAATATGTAAAAGACAAATAAAAGCAGCCAAACTAGAGACCGAGAGATTAATCGCCAAAGAGAGTAAAACTAACCCTAAAATGTTCTTCAATTATATAAATACTAAAAAGTATAAACCTGAAGGTGTCGGCCCCTTACAGAGTAATGAGGGGGGAGTTGCAGAGAGCGATGAGGAGAAAGCGAAGCTACTAAATAACTTTTTCTCCACTGTATTCACTGAGGAAAATAAACTGTCAGATGAAATGCAGAGTATAAAAGTAAATTCCCCTTTAAAAGTGTCCTCTCTGACCCAGGAAGAGGTACAGCAACATCTTAAAAATATTAAAATAGACAAATCACCAGGACCGGATGGCATACACCCTCGTATCCTAAGAGAATTAAGTAATGTCATTGACAGACCCTTATTTCTGATATTTAAGGACTCTATACTGACGGGGAGTGTTCCACAAGATTGGCACATAGCAAATGTGGTGCCAATATTCAAAAAGGGTCCAAAAACAGAGCCCGGAAACTATAGGCCGGTAAGTTTAACTTCTGTTGTGGGTAAACTGTTTGAAGGTTTTCTGAGAGATGCTATCTTGGAGTACCTCAATGAAAATAAGCAAATAACTCCGTATCAGCATGGCTTCATGAGGGATCGGTCATGTCAAACCAATTTAATCAGTTTCTATGAGGAGGTAAGTTCTAGACTTGACCGCGGTGACTCAATGGATGTCGTATATTTGGACTTCTCCAAAGCGTTTGACACGGTACCACATAAAAGGTTAGTATACAAAATGAGAATGCTTGGCCTGGGAGAAAATGTCTGTATGTGGGTAAGTAACTGGCTCAGTAATAGAAAACAGAGGGTGGTTATTAACAGTAGATACTCAGATTGGGTCACTGTCACTAGTGGGGTACCACAGGGGTCTGTATTGGGTCCTATTCTCTTCAATATATTTATTAATGATATTGTAGAAGGTTTGCATAGTAAAATATCAATTTTTGCAGATGACACTAAACTGTGTAAAGTAATTAACACAGAGGAGGACAGTGCACTGCTACAGCAGGATCTGGATAGACTGGAGGCTTGGTCAGAAAAGTGGCAGATGAGGTTTAACACTGACAAATGTAAGGTTATGCATATGGGAAGGAATAATGCAAGTCACCAGTACATACTAAATGGTAAAGCACTGGGTAACTCTGACATGGAAAAGGACCTAGGAATTTTAGTGAACAGCAAACTAAGCTGTAGAAGCCAGTGCCAGACAGCTGCTGCCAAGGCCAATAAGATAATGGGTTGCATCAAAAGGGGCATAGATGCCCGTGATGAGAACATAGTCCTGCCACTTTACAAATCACTAGTCAGACCACACATGGAGTACTGTGTACAGTTCTGGGTTCCTGTGAACAAGGCAGACATAGCAGAGCTGGAGAGGGTTCAGAGGAGGGCAACTAAAGTAATAACTGGAATGGGTGGACTACAGTACCCAGAAAGATTATCAAAATTAGGGTTATTCACTTTAGAAAAAAGACGACTGAGGGGAGATCTAATAACTATGTATAAATATATCAGGGGTCAGTACAGAGATCTCTCCCATCATCTATTTATCCCGAGGACTGTGACTGTGACGAGGGGACATCCTCTGCGTCTGGAGGAAAGAAGGTTTGTACATAAACATAGAAGAGGATTCTTTACGGTAAGAGCAGTGAGACTATGGAACTCTCTGCCTGAGGAGGTGGTGATGGTAAGTTCACTAAAAGAGTTCAAGAAGGGCCTGGATGTATTTCTGGAGGGTATTACAGGTTATAGTTACTAGAGAGGGTTCGTTGTTCCAGGGAGTTATTCTGATTGCCTGATTGGAGTCGGGAAGGAATTTTTCCCCCTAAAGTGAGGAAAATTGGCTTCTACCTCACAGGGTTTTTTTTTGCCTTCCTCTGGATCAACTTGTAGGAAAACAGGCTGAACTGGATGGACAGATGTCTTTTTTCGGCCTTACAAACTATGTTACTAAGTAGGTAGTGGAGTGGGTGGCATGCTCATCTCAGTCTCAGCCGGATGATCTGTCATCTGCTGATACAGTATTCATATGTAGCCAGGGTTCAGACTCGTCCTGCTCCACCATTCCGCTCCTGCAAAGCCCATCATTTTGTGCCACCTCTCGGGCTTCAGTGCTCCCTCCTAGTGGTGTCCCTTCTGCAATTGCTAAAATAAAAGGTCACCGAACCCCTCTGCATAATCTGGCGGTTATAGAGGACAGCCTCCCTGAGGATTCTTAGAGGGCAGTCAGAGTTTGGACTGCCCGGAATTGAAGGCTGGTGGGGAACAGCCTAATTTGCAGTCAGAAAAAAGTGGTGTGGAGGAGTCTGATGATGAATCTGATGTGTTAGACCGGAGGACCTGGGAAGCGGATCGGGCTGGTGAGGAGGGTTTGATCTCCGAGGAGGAGGGTGGTAGTAGTAGTGGCAGCAACAGAGGGCAGAGGCGAGTTAGGCCCAGGGCCAGTCCTTCCTTGGGAACTTGCGAGACCCCAAGTATAGTGGGGCTGGCACCTGGGTGTAAGCGTGCAAGGGCTACAAGCGTGGCCAGCTGTGGAGGGCGCACGTCAGGTGTGTGGAAGTATTTCACCACTCTGCCGGGGGACAGCAGTATGGCCACGTGTAATTTGTGTAAACAGAAATTGAGCCGTGGGAAAGCCACAAATGTTGGGACCACTGCTCTGTGGAACCATCTGAAGCGGCGTCATGCCAGCAATTTAGAGCCCATTAATACTGAAGAGCTGGTTACTTCTCCCGGGGTCCCTTCTGTCAGGCAGGCCGCATCCAGGGCCGTAGCTCAGCCCGCATCCAGGGGTGTAACTAGTACATACACCTCATCATCTACTGCGTTCATGTCTCCATCTCCTCTTATTCGGCAGCCATCCATTGCCGAGTGCGTGGCCAGGAAGCAGTTTTTCGCCACAAGTAATCCGACAGTGTGCAAACTGAATGGTCACCTGACAAAGTTGCTGGCTGTACAGTCTCTGCCGTACCAGCTGGTTGACTGCCCAGCTTTTAGGGAGCTAATGGCTTGCGCTCAGTCACGCTGGCAGGTCCTTAGCCGGCATTTCTTCTCCAAAAAAGCTATCCCCACCCTTTACTCCCATGTGGCTGACAATATAGGACGCTCCCTGCAGCTGTCTTTCTGCAGCACCGTGTACGTCATGGTGGACACCTGGAGCAGTGCCAGGGCCAGGGACAATACATGTCCTTTACTGGCCACTGGCTGAATGTATTTAGTGGCAACGAGTCAGGAACCCCCCAGCAACCGGGCCAATTGCTGTTGGCACCTCCACGCGCTTTCCAGCCAGGATTGCAGCAGACCACCCAACAACTATCTGCTTCCACCTCCACGGGCAGTCCGCCTGCTGGAGCATCAGGGCAGAGAGTTAACCCCCCTCCTTCATATCATATGTGCCAGGTGAAACGCTGCCATGCAGTGTTAGACTTAGTTTGTCTTGGCAGTAGCAGCCACACAGGCCAGCGCTTGCTGCATTACATGAAGCAGCAAATAGCGCACTGGCTGTCTCCACGCCAGCTGGAAGTGGGCAAGGTTGTGAGTGAGAATGGGACAAATACAGTGGCAGTGCTAAACCTGGGTCAATTCACGCATGCTCCTTGTATGGCACATGTCCTAAATCTAGTGGTGCAGAGATTTATCAAAACATTCACTGGCCTGCGCACAGTGCTGGCAAAGTCGCGGAAGCTTTGCACTCATTTGAGCCATTCATATGTATCTCGCCACGCTCTGCTGGAACTGCAGAGACAAAATGGTCTTTCGCCACACCGCCTAATAGGTGACGTGCCGACCCAGTGGAATTCCACTCTTCATATGTTGCAGCGGCTCCTTGAGCAACGTAGAGCAGTGGACGATTTTGTCCAGCAGCAGCCAGAATCTTCCACCATAGGGAGCAGGTGTGGCTTTGATTTCCGGCAGTGGAGGTTGGTCCGAGATGCCTGCACTGTTCTAACGCCCTTTGAAGAAGCCACAAAATTGGTCACCCGGGACAGCTGCGGTGTGAAAGACGTAATTTCACTAATATTTGTGCTGGAAAAGACACTCACGCTCATGTAGCAGGGGGCAATGGGGAAGGAAATCCTGGCCATCTGTCTGCACGCCATGCTGTCACTGTAGGGGAGCCCCAACTCCAAAGTTCCCTTGTGGAGCAGGAGGAGGATGAGGATGAGGAGCTTCAGTTAGAGGAAGGAGGGGGGAGGAGGAGGAGGATTTTAATGAGGATGACGATGTTGACCAGGAGGAGGAGACGCAGCTGGAGGGTCTGGAGGCTGATGATGATGAGACTTTCAGGGACACTGAAGTGTCCCTGAGAGAGGCTGAGCAGGAAAGAACTGACTCCTCGGGCACGCTGGCCAGGATGGCGAGCTGTATGCTCACATGATTACACACTGACAGGTGTATCCTAAAAATAAGGCAGAGAGACGAATACTGGCTGGCGATGCTTCTGGATCCGCGGTATCAATCCAACATGGGGGATTGTTTTCCTCCACCAGAAAGGGAGGAGAAATTAGCATCATTGCGGGAGAAGCTATGTAGTAACCTGGCCACAGGTTTCAGCCAGCCCCAGCCTGCTGCAGCCAAGTGAGCAGGCCCAGATCACCCGCCTCAATCAGCAGGTTCAGGCGTACCTGCAGTCTGGCTCGCAAAGCCTCTTCTCAGACCCCCTGGACTTCTGGGCAGGCAGATTACAACAGTGGCTGGAACTGTCAAACTATGCACTAGGGCTTCTTTCCTGCCCAGCTTCAAGTGTGATGTCAGAGAGGGTTTTTAGTGCCGCTGGGGGGGTGGTGACACCCAAAAGGACAAAATTGTCACCTGGCAGTGTTAAAAAAAACACCTTTATAAAAATGAATAAAGGCTGGATTACCTCCGAATTTCATACTCCTCTTGCTGAGGCTGCTGATTAGATCAGGCCTTGCAGGGCAGAATAGTCTGAGTGTCTTCCCACTGTTGCTGTCAGCCGGCCCATAACGTTACTGCCAAATGTCTTGTGTCATGTCATGGGCTGTTGTCTACCTCCGCCTCCGTTTTCTACGCTTAGCAGGAGAGTAGCTGTTGTTACTGTTACTAATAGTTCTATTTAGTGTTCTTAAATTTGTTTTAGAACCTCAGCCTTTACTCCTCGCCCTCCAAAAAAAAATAAGAATATATATATATATAAACTAAAAAAAATTAAATTAAAAAATAAATTTTTTACACTGTTGTTACCTCCGCCTCCCATTACAAGTTACATTAGCAGAGATTGCTATACTCCAATCACTCTCTGCTGATATACATACCCCGTCCCCTACTACTACTGGCCGGGGCAGCCATGAAAAGCTCATATATAATTTTCACAGAATGTACAGGCTTGTTGTCCAAACAAGCCAAGCCTTTTTCTTTTACTGTAAATTGTAATCAGTGAACAGGAGTGTGCGTAATTTATTAATACTTCGGCCGGCAGACACCGCTGTGTTCATTACTACGGGAAAATGGCCGTGGGACAATTTCTTCAGCCTTTGGCCTAAACTTACATCCCTGTCTTCTTCACACTATGTCAAGAAGGTGTTAAAGGGTTAACAAAACACTCAAAACACAGGTTTTACAAGAATATTTTAGTAATAAATAATAACTTTTTACAAATAATAAATAATATAATAAACAAACAAACAAAAGGTTACGCCGGCCTTTGCTGATGTCTGACCATCATCTATTGCAGCTCTTGGTGCTCCAGCTGCAGGCCGCGAATAAGCCGGGAGGCAGCGTGGAGCCTGGTCCCGAAGCGGCGTAAGGCTGCCTCCACTTCAAAGTCAGTGGGGATATCTGTAGGGGTGGAAACAGTAATATAATTAGTATGATCGAGTAAAAGTGGTTGTCCCACGAAAAAAATTCTAAAATTTAAAACCAGAACCTGGATCAGAATACTTTAGCAATTGCATGTCATTATATATTTGGTATATGTACTGGAACGAGTTATTCAGTGACATGTATCTGTATTAAGCCTTTTTTTTCTTTGAACTGCTCACTGAGAAGGCCACATATGGTCAGTTTGGGGTTTGTTTGTACTTACTGGACACCCATACTTACCCATACATGGGTCTTCCCATGGTCCAGGGGAAAACTCCTCCCTGACGGTTGGAGCTACAAAAGATAAAACAAAAATTTAGCTTATATTTTGATGACAGAAGGTCCACCCATTACACTTTTTATTTTACCTACCTTCTACCTCTGGAAGTTGGGATGGTGGTGTTGGAGGGGCAGGTGGGGTCCTTTCTCGCTTGGGTGGAGGAGGGTGAGAGGGGCTCCTCTGTGGTGCAGCAGCTGTCAAAAATCATTAAATAATGGCATTACATTCAACTCTAATGAACAGTTGTAACTTCTGATGTTCATACATGGGAATAGTTTTGGGCTGGATGATCCCATTCCTAACCACTAGTGCTCTTATATCACTGCAGCTGCACTCCCACGTAGCTTGGATTTAAAATAAATTAAATATGTTTACACTTACTAGAAGCTGCAGGTACTGTAGTGGCCATCCGGCCTCGGCGTTGGCGGTGACTGTTGTGACGCCGTCGTTGACGGTGCTCTGCAACATAAATCCGTACACAATTGTTATATGATGACTCTTTTTAATACTAACACTATACTACTATGAAGATATTATGGGTGAGAGGGGGGCTATATCATATCCATTTTTTTCTTCTAAATAGGTATTTATCTTGATAGATATCGTTATCATCACAATAAATTTCTTAATATCGTTAACACGGTGCGGTGGGAATACTTTTGATATCGCTTACTGACATTAGCTGCAGCATGAGCACGTCTTTGAGTCTGTGTGTAGGAGGAGGAAGCGCTAACTATGAAGGGGCATATATCTAAGGGTACTTTCTTTCACACTAGTGCATTTGCCTGACACAAACGGGAGAACGGCCAGCACCATTAACAATAATGGGAGACGGCACTGATCCGGGCCGCTATTCGTCAAGAACGCCTGGAATTGGCAGGACAAATAGTGCAGAATAGCCTGCAGGATCACCACCACATATGTGAAAGTAGCCTAAGGCAAATTACTGTGAAGGGGCACGTATCTGAGAATACCTTCACTTGTTTGGTTCGAGTTAGATGCGTGGCCTAGCATGAAAGAAAATTACTGCAGCGCACTACGCATGCCCACGTTGTTCTTCTATACTTTTTTCATTATTGGCACTCACTGCTGGTATATATACAATACAGTACACTAATTTTTTAACATGTTTTTACTTTTCAAAAATTTTGTTACTCACCCTGCGGTATCTCTGTGTGGATCTCATTAAGCTGCTCTGGGCATTTAAACTTCAGATCGGACCATTTCCGCTGGATCTGGCCCAGGGTCTGCACATTGTTGAAACGATGGCGCAAGCCTCGGATCACCTGCTGGATCACCTCCTTTTTATGCTGGTTCGGGTGGCGGTGTGTGCCATCATAATCCTGCCGGTCCATCAGCCGGATCATATATTTCAGCTCTGCAGAGCTAAATGATGAGGATCGCCTGGATGCCATTTTCAAAAATTCGCTCTGCCTCTGAGGAGTGTACACCGCGGCCTCTCGTCGTGCGTGCCTGCGTATTACATAAATAGTACGCTCATGCGTACGTGTTCAAAGAATTTGCGTACCTTTTAAAACTGAATGTTCATTATTAGTGCGCGAATGTTTGCTAAACACCACATAATAACGTATATTTTGTACGCAAATTTAATGAATATATTCGTCGAATATACGAATCTTATGAAAAGTTCGATGAATGTTCGGCGAATAAAATTTTTAATGATTCGCTCATCTCTATTAGACACCTTTCCCAGAAGCCAGGAAACGACAAAGTCTAGGATCTGTTGGAGAGATGATCCTAGACAAGGAAAAGTCCTCTCCGAAACTTTCAGTTCCAGTGACTCTCTCTCACAAGGGAGTCACACTGTCTGTGCCTGCATTCTTGGACTCTGGGTCAGCCGGTAACTTTATTCAGCAAGCTTTGGTCCATCAGTACCGGTTCCCTACCATCTGTCTAGAAAGGCCTCTGTCAGTGGCTTCCGTAAATGGACTGCCACTTCCTGAACCTGTGCTCTCTGTTACCATGCCCCTTAAGTTGCAAATAAGGGTTCTGCATTCTGCTATGTGATGCCAGTGTCCGTGAATCATATTATCCTTGGTCTACCCTGGCTGTGTCAACATACTCCATTTCTGGACTGGCACTCCGGTCAGATTTTGCGTTGGGGATCATCCTGTCAGTCCACCTGCTTATCGGAGGTCCAACCTGCTTCCTCGCCTACTGTACCTGTAGACCTGCCTGAACTTCCGCAGCAGTATGCCAGTTTTGCAGATGTCTTCAGTAAGAAAGGCCATGACCCTGCCTCCTCATTGTCCACATGATTGTCCGATTGACCTTCTGCCTGGTGCCACTCCTCCCCGTGGTCGAGTCTAACCATTCCCACTTCCCAAGACCCAAGCAATGCCCGATTACATCAAGAAGAAACTTCGAGAGGGGGTTTATCTGGAAATCTACTTCATCAGCCTGGGTCGGGTTCTTCTTTGTGCAGAAAAAAGATGGATCCTTACGGCCTTGTATCGACTATCGAGGTCTGAATAAGATGACAGTCAAGAATCAATATCCTCTATCGCTAATCTCCGAACTCTTTGACAGGATCCGGGGGACTAAGGTCTTCACTAAATTAGACCTGCGCGGCGCATACAACCTTTTGCTCATTCGTAAGGGCCATGAGTGGAAGACTGCTTTCAACACTCATGACTGTCACTACGAGTATCTTGTCATGCCCTTTGGTCTCTGCAATGCTCCCGTGGTATTCCAAGAGTTGGTAAACGATATCTTCCAGGACCTGCTCTATGTCTGCGTGATAATGTACCTGGACAATATACTGATCTATTTTCCAGATTTGGCCACACTGAAAGCATGTACGTTTAGCTTTACAGCGGTTGTGAGAGAATCGCCTTTATGTCAAACTTGAGAAATGCATCTTTGAAAAATCTACCGTACTATTCCTCGGATACATCATCTCGGATACCAGGTTGCAAATGGATCCTGAAAAATTGAATGCAGTAATGGACTGGCCCCGCCCACAGGGCCTTCGTGCTATACAGTGCTTCCTTGGATTTGGGAATTTCTATCGTCAGTTCATCCCGAATTTTTCTTCTCTAACATCTCCGCTCTTACTAAGAAAGGGGTGAATGCCAGAGTCTGGACTTCTGAGGCTGAAGCTGCCTTCGTCCAATTAAAAAGGTCCTTTGCTTCTGCACCTGTTCCACATCATCCCGATTTCTCCTGCCAATTTTTTTTAGAAGTGGATTCCTCCTCCATAGGAGCCGGTGCCGTTTTACTATAAAAAGGTTCCAAGGGCAAGAGGTTTACATGTGGATTTTTCTCCAAGTTCTTCTCCACTGCTGAGAGGAATTACTTTATAGGAGATAGAGAGCTTCTGGCCATAAAACTAGCCTAGGAAGAGTGGCGTTATCTATTGGAGGGGGCCCAGCATCCGGTGATAATCTTCACGGACCAAAAGAATCTTACATATCTGCAGACAACCCAGCGTCTAAACCCTCGCCAAGCCAAATGCACACTCTTCTCCCATTTTGATTTTGAGCTGCACTTTCGTCCAGCCAAGAAGAACATCAAGGTGGATACGCTGTCTTGGTCATTTGACTTCTCCGACCAGCAGGAGGAGCCCCAGTACATAGTAGATCCTGCTCGCTTGATCACAGTGGCTCCTGTCCTGGTTAAGGACATTCCTCCAGGGAGGATGTTCGTGCCATCTGCCAAGTATTCTAGCTTGGGGGCACAACGTCAAACTGGCTGGCCACCCAGGGATCCGCAAGACCACAGAACTTTAGTCTCGCACTACTGGTGGGTCACACTGTCTAAGGATGTGCGTGATTATGTGTCTACCTGTACCGTCTGAGCTCAGAATAAAGTCTCCAGGACCAAACCACCCGGGCTGTTGTTACTTCTTCCTGTTCCTGATGCCCCATGGCAACACATTGCCATAGACTTTGTTACAGATCTACCCTCTTCTGCCGGATGTACAGCCATCTCGGTGGTGGTGGACCGGTTCTCCAAGATGGCGCACGTCGTTATTTGGCTGAACTTGCTAAACTGTTCATAAAACATATATTCCGCTTGCATGGTCTACTTTGGCATATTGTTTCCGATCGTGGAGTCCAGTTTACCTCTAAGCTCTGGAGAGCTCTCTGCCGGTTGCTCAGAGCTGGACTTCTCTCCTGGTTATCATCCACAGACCAACGGACAAGTAGAGCGGGTCAATCAAATATTAGAGAAACATCTCTGGCATTTTGTTTCAGCCCAACACGACAACTGGGTACAATTGCTATCTTGGGCTGAATTCTCCTATAACAACCACTCTAGTGAGTCTACTGGATCCACTCCATTTTTTTTCGTCTATGGACAACACCCTCATACTTCTCTCTCTGTTCCTACATCTTCTGGGGTAGCTTCTGCGGATTCCTCTTTTAGGGATTTTTTGAAGATTTACTGTGACACTAAGGTCTGCATCAACAAAGCGGTGACTCGCTTAACGGTTCCCAGTTTCAAGTTTGCTCCTAGGTTCCTTGGACCCTTTGAAGTATTGAGGAGGATCAACGAAGTGACATAAATTACGTCTGCCTCTCTCTCTGTGTATTCCTAATGCCTTCCATGTGTCCTTACTAAAGCCAGTAGTTTTTTTTTTTTTTTTATAACATATTTTATTTATTTTCATTTAACAAGGTGCAAAGGAACAAACAAAAGTTCTTTTGACCTACCGTATGATGTTACAAACGTAGTAGAACAATCAAGTCCTATGCACATTCAAGATTATACAACCAAGAATTTTCCATAAATTGTTATCTGCATATGTTAATAAAATGAGATGAGAATAAACAAAGGTGAAACAGAGAGGGGAAGGGTAGAGGAAAGGTAAGAAAAGAAAAGGGGGGGAACATTAGGGTACCTGTTGTGTCTTTCTCACACAGAGATCATAGGAGTGAGTGTGGGTCTGAATATAAGCATATTATCTCTAAGTCAGAGTAGGAGGGGAAGCACTAAGGTTTCTGTAAGTTTTCCACCTGCCCCAAATAGACTCAAACTTGTTCGGTGTATGAAGCTCCCAATGTGCTAATTGTTCAAAGCGATAAAGCTGGTCGCCTCTATTTTGCCAATGCACTATAGCAGGAACATCTGTCCGTTTCCAAAAACTGGCAATTAAAAACCTAGCAGCTCCAAGTAGCGTCTGGAGTAGCTGTTTGGAAGAGTCTTGAATATGTATACCCAATAGACAAACGAGGGGAAAGTGGAATTAAGGTGTTACATAGGAGTGCCAAATGTTCACATATGGACTCCCAGAAGGGTACAAGTTTGGGGCATTTCCACCAGATATGTATATAGGAACCTCTTTCCTTCCCACACCTCCAGCATTTTGGGTCACTGCCAGGAAATAAACTACTTATCTTAACTGGTGTGTAATACCACCGTGTTACCACGTTGTAGTAATTTTCTTGAAGCTTAACACATCTTGAGATTTTTTGGGATTTGTTTAACAAGTGTGTTTTTTCACTATCTGTATATTGAGTCTCTAAATCTCTCTCCCATTTAGATATATACCCATGGTCAGTTGGGTCAAGTTTAGGTAAAATTAGGGAGTGCAGGTTAGAGATTTTCTTTTTGGGCTCTTTTTGTTGTAAAGCCAGTTTCTCAAACGGAGAGTGCTCAGGTGGGGTAGTGACACTGTAGACATATTGTTTAATATAGTAGATGAGATGTTGGATATGAAAGGGGGAAAGCCCCCTCAGGCGAGGATGAGACTCGAGCTCCAAGACTGTAGGAGTTGTCTCATTGGGACACAGATCGACTATAGGTAGTTGTATGTCTAACGCTTCAGCAGGAAGGGTATCTCTAAAGGTTTGTATAGCTTCTAGAAGAGCGTCAGTTACCCTTGTGAGGTTACCGTGGGCAGAAGTCTGAGTTTTACTAAGGCCTAGTTCATGCCAGTGACGTACGGTATGTATAGTAAGGATATTGTACATTTTGTCTGTGACACGTGAGGTTTTATTTGGGTTGACTAGTACTGATCTTAAGGGAATAGGGCTCATAGCATTTTCGGCCTGTCTAATCTGTCATTTGGTGCTCAGAGCCAGTCCAGACATCTAGTTCCTTGTATGGCTAAGTAGTATGTTTTGAAATCGGGTAGTCCTACTCCTCCATTTTTCACATGTTGTATTAAAAACTTATGTGCCAGCCAGGGTCGGAGCTTCTTCCAAAGGAAAGAAGATATGATCCTTTTTAGTTTTAGAAAAAATATCTTTGGGACTGGAATAGGTAAGACTTGCATGGTATACAACACTTTAGGGAGAACCATAGTCTTAACCAATGCTCTTCGTCCAAACCATGAGACATATGGTATATTCCAAGAGTTCAAAATGGACTTGATCTGGTTGGGGAGATACAGGTGATTGGCCTTGTAAAGTGCAGAAATTCCCGGGGTTATATTAACATCCAGGGATTTTATGGAGTCAGTTGTCCACTGGAAGGGGGTGGATTTTTGAAGTCTTAGCGCTACATTTTTAGAGAGGGAAATGTTCAGTACTTGGGATTTGCTAAAGTTTATTTTGAAATTGGAAAACGTACTGAAATAATCTAATATAGACATTATGGCGGGAAAGGCCTCTGATGGGTTAGTTAGGAATAAAAGAACATTGTCTGCGAATGCAGCTAGCTGATGGTGTGTATTTCCTAGTGTGATTCCTTTTATTCTGTCATCTTGACGAATGGCTTGTAAGACAGGTTCTAACGTTAAAACAAATAATAAAGTAATAAAGTAATAAAATAATAATATGAAAGCCAGGGGATAATGTGCCATTGACCCAGACCTGGGCAGAAGGGGAATTATAGATTGACATAATTGCTGTAATAAAACATAACGCCTTCTCCGCGTCTGTACTTAGTAATACTAAGGACGTCAAGGATTTTTTTTGCAAATTGTATTAAATGGAGGAGGCGGGTGGTGTTCATTTTGCCTTCCCTTTCTGAGACAAATCCAACTTGCTCGGGGGAGATTAAGGCAGGGAGTAGAGGTTTGAGCCTATTGGCCAGTAGTTTGGCGAACAACTTTAAATCATTATTTAGTAGCTAGATGAGCCGGTAACTCGCTCATTGAGAGGGGTCTTTTTGTTCCTTGGGTATTATGATAACATGTGCAGTTAACATCTGCGGGGGAAGGGGAGAGGCTTTTAATGCAGCGTTACACACATCTAATAGCTGTGTCAAGAGGACCGCTTGAAAGGACTGATAATAAGGTATCGGCAACCCATCAGGGCCAGGAGATTTGTTTAATGGAAATTCACTCAGGGCTGTTTTCAACTCTTTCAGACTAAAGGGTTTTGTCAAAAGTTACCTCTGTTCATTCGAAATGGAAGGTAAGGATAATGATGATAGTGTCATGAGTGGGCTTGCATCTGGTATCAGACGTTCTGCGCGGCTTTCAAAAGTGACATAATTTGACATGCTTTTCCCTTGATTTGGTAGCTGTTTACCACACCCCTTCCCCTCAGCTGTTGCGGCTGTGGTAATTATCTTTCTCCTATTTACCCCTTCCTCTCCCAGTATTCCTTGCGGTTTATACTTTCTGCCTACTTAGTAGTGCGTGGTGTGGATCTCGGCTGAGATCCGGTTGCTGCGATATCTGCTTTAAGATAAGTGACTTTTTCTCTTTTGTGGTTTTCCTTCTGGAGTCTCCTGTTCGTTCTTGCTCTTGGAGGAACGGGTTTACTCTTTCTTGTGTCACTAGCTGCAGGGTTCTTTAGGGTGAATTTATTATTAGGTTCCGGTGTATGAACTCTCCTACCACTCAGGCTTGTTCATACTGGAAGTCAGTCAGGGCCTAGTTTCAGGGTTCCCTGCAGGAGGTGACCGTTTCCCTGGTTTTGGTCTGTTCCCTTCCCTCGTACGCTCGGTGTGGCTATTCCCTCCACACCAGAGCATGACAGATAGCTAGTGTTGAGCGAGCATGCTCGGCCGAACACCGCGTGTGCTCGAGCGCCATGCTCGAGTCCCCTCCCCACACGTTTCTTGGCTGCTACGCAGCCAATCAGCGTGCGGGGAGGTACTGGCATTCACTGTAATGCCGTAGCCATGTTGGCTACTGGCATTACAGTGATTGGCTGGCCGGGAACGCGTCATCAGGTGCTATAGAGCACCCGGTGACATGTGACCCGGCTCAGTCTTAGTCATGGAGAGCTGCTGCAAGGACAGATAGTGTAGGGATAGAAATTGGCTAGGCAGGGCTAGATTTTCTGTTGAAAAGGCCCAAAAGCCCTTTTAAGGGCTATTATATCTGGCTGCAATATATATTTTTTTTTGGGGGGGGTCAAAAATTGCGCAAGGTTGCCTGACCTAAGCACCAACTGCGCAGCGTGTGTATTATAACATTTCTGTATTCTATATACCTGACATCCGTTGATATTTTTTTCTGCCGCTAATCAAGGCGACATTACCTGCGCTGCGTCTGCTGTATAACGTTTGCGCAAGGAGGGACAGATAGTGTAAGGATAGGATTTGGCTAGGCAGGGCTAGTTGTTCTGTTTAAAACACCCAAAAGTCCTTTTAAGGATTGTTGTTATATCTGGCTGCAATTTTTTTTTCTTTTGGGGCAAAAATAACGCAAGTTTGCCTGACCCTAAACCCACCTGCACAGCGTGTGCATTATAACATTTCTGTAGCCTATATATCTGACATCCGGTGTCATTTTTTCTGCCGCTAATCAAGTCGACATTACCTGTGTTGCGTCTGCTGTATAACGTTTCTGTATCCTAAATACCTGACATCCGGTGTAATTTTTTCTGCCCTTAATCAAGGTGACATTACCTGTGTTGCGTGTGCATTATAACATTTGCGCAAGGAGGCACAGATAGTGTAGGGATAGAAATTGGCTAGGCAGGTCTAGTTGTTCATTACAGGGCTAGTTGTACATTACTAATGTAGCCTTGATTAGCAGCAGAAAAAAATGCAATGGATGTCAGGTATTTAGGATAAACAAACATTGTACCGCACATGCAGCACATGTAATGTCGCCTTGATTAGCGGCAGAAAAAATGCAATGGATGTCAGGTATTTAGGATAAACAAATATTGTACCACACATGCAGCACGTGTAATGTCGCCTTGATTAGAGGCAGAAAAAAATGCAATGGATGTCAGGTATTTAGGATAAACAAACACTCTACTGCACACGCTGCGCAGTTGGTGTTAAGATTAGGCAAACTTGCGCTAATTTTGCATCCCCAAGAATAAAAATATTGCAGCCAGATATAACAATAGTCCTTAAAAGGACTTTTGGGTCTTTTAAACAGAACAACTAACCCTGCCTTCCCAATTTCCAGCCCTACACTATCTGTGCCTCCTTGCGCAAACGTTATACTGCATGCACACGCAGCACAGGTAATGTGACATTACCTGCGCTGCATCTGCTGCATAACGTTTGTGTATTCTAAATATTTCTGCCATTCGGTGAAAATTTTCTGCTCATACACTTAAAAAAATTTGTGCAACAGTACTTTTGACAAACTTGCATACACACCATTTACTATGCGCAAGGCGAGCAGTAAGAGACAGGGAAGTGGGCATGCTGCTTATGGTGCACGCAGAGGCCATGGCTCTGGGTGCGGTGAAACTGTATATGCTGGCAGAGCCCAAGAAACAAAGTCATCTAAAACTCCTAGCTTCATGTCCCAGTTTGCAGGGCAGTGCAAGACAGGTTTTTGATAGGTCAACATGTCAGGAGGAGGACCAGAGTGAGGTTAATTTTTTATGTTAAAAAATTAGTGGTGAGGGCCTGCTGGTGAACCTCTTAAATATTTAAAGGCGAAGGCAGCCTAATAAGCAGTTTGATATGATGGAGGAAGAGGGCGAGAAGAGGAAGGGGTGCATGGGAATACAGTGTATTCAATACCCCCTAAAAGCCACATTTAAAGTTCCTTTATGTTCAGCCGCTTTCCTCTGGTGAGGTAGCAAAGTGAGGGGCAATCCAGGCCTTGTTCATTTTGATAAGCGTCAACCTGTCAGCATTTTCAGTTGACAGACGGATGCGCTTATCACTTATTATGCCCCCAGCGGCACTAAATACCCGCTCCGAGAAAACGCTGGCGGCAGGGCAGGCCAGCACCTCCAAGGCATAGAGCGCCAGTTCGTGCCACGTGTCCAGCTTAGACACCCAATAATTATAAGGCACAGAGGGATCACTGAGGACGTTGACGGTCAGCTAGGTACTCCTTTACCATCTTCCAAAACTTTTCCCTCCTTGTGACACCAGGCCGCTCATCAGGGTGAGGGTGCTGGCGGGGTGTCATAAAACTGTCCCAGGCCTTGGAGAGTGTCGCCCTGCCTCTGTTAGAACTGCTGTGTGTTTCCCTCATCTCCCCTCCTCGGGTGCCCAAGGAACTATGTACTCTGCCGCCAGCGTTGTTAGCTGGAAATTTTTGGAGCAATTTTTCTACAAGGGTCTTCTGGTATTGCACCATTTTGCTAGTCCTCTCCACCAGAGGAATAAGAGATGAGAAGTTCTTTTTGTAGCGGGGGTCGAGAAGGATGAACTGGCCCGAGCACCCGAACACTACGGTGCTCGATTATCACTAATGATAGCCAAGAGTCAATGTACACCATACGCGAGTCTACGTCAGGAGATCAGGTCTGAGGCCATAGATTATATAGCCCTTTGTAGTAGTTACTAAATTGTTGAGCAATTTGTTCTGTGGTATGTACTATTTGTGCATCAGGAGTTTTGATCGCCAGAATGTAAGAGGCGGCTTTCCTCTTTTTAATCTGAGCTAGAATGAGTTTGGATGCCTTGTTTCCGTGCGCATAATATTTGAATTGCGTGGATAAAAATAATTTGGCTGTTCTAACATTTAGGAGACTTTTTAGTTCTGCACGGGCCTGGCACAATTGTTGGAATATCTCCAGAGACATATGTCGTTTATGGGATTTTTCTAAACGGAAATTTTTTTCCTGCAGATCTGATATGGCTTTCTTCCTAAGTTTGTTTATGTGGGCTCATAATGCTATGAAATGGGCTCTTATAACAGGTTTATGTGCTTCCCATAGAAGTCCTCTAGTAATATCAGGTGAGTCATTAAGCGTGAAATAGTCTGTTAATGTTTTCTCTAGTTGTGCTATATGAGCGTTATTACCAAGCAAGGTGCAATTTAAACGCCAATTGTAAGTAGTCTTAGGGAGACCTTGTAAACTAAAGGTCAAGAAAACCAGAGCATGGTCCGATAGGACAATATTTCCTATCTTCGTGTTATGGCAAAGGTGCAAATGTTGGAACGGAACAAACAGGTAATCCAACCTATGATACGTCTGTGGAGATGGCAGAGGCGTTGCTAGGGTCTCAAAAGATCCGGGGCCCAAGCCCCAATGAATATGGCCCTCAGTCGCATCCCCCCCCCCGGCATACAATCCCCCACAGTCACACCCCCCGGCATAAAAACCCCCACAGTCACCCCCCCAGCCAGGGCCGGTTTTAGACAAAATGTGGCTCTGGGCAAAATCAAAAGTGGGGCCAAAAATTTTGTAATAATGCGCTAACAACACAGTTACTGTATTTTTCGCTTTATAAGACGCACCACAGATTTTAGAGTAGCAAAATAAGAAAAAAATATTTTTCATCAGACCTCAGATCACCTTTTCCGACCCCATCAGACCTCAGATCAGCCCACTCAGCCCCCATCAGACCTCAGATCAGCCCACTCAGCCCCCATCAGACCTCAAATCAGCCCACTCAGCCCCCATCAGACCTTAAATCAGCCCACTCAGCCCCCATCAGACCTCAGATCAGCCCACTCAGCCCCCATCAGACCCTAAATCGGCCCACTAAGCCCCCATCAGACCTTAAATCAGCCCACTCAGCCCCCATCAGACCTCAGATCAGCCCACTCAGCCCCCATCAGACCTTAAATCAGCCCACTCAGCCCCCATCAGACCTTAAATCAGCCCCCATCAGACCTCAGATCAGCCCACTCAGCCCCCATCAGACCTCAGATCAGCCCACTCAGCCCCCATCAGACCTTAAATCAGCCCACTCAGCCCCCATCATACCTTAAATCAGCCCCCATCAGACCTCAGATCAGCCCACTCAGCCCCCATCAGACCTCAGATCAGCCCACTCAGCCCCCATCAGACCTTAAATCAGCCCACTCAGCCGCCATCAGACCTCAAATCAGCCCACTCAGCCCCCATCAGCCCCCATATGAGCCCACTCAACCCCCATATGCAGCGTCAGGTCATCGTGCGCATACTACGTCCTGACGCGGGATTTCTCTTCAGGCGCGCTTTCCACCAGCGAAGATTGATGAAAGCACCCTGTTCTGTAAATAAGCCTCAGCCTGTACCAGGCTTCCAGGTTCATTGTTAGTATATCCCAGTTCAGGACACTAGGTGGCAGCAGTGAACTGTGATATAATGATTTCAATACAGACTAATAGAGCAATTTACATCTGATGATTGTAAGTTGTGGTCCACTTAGGGGACTTAAAAAGTAAAAAAATAAAAAAAAGTTTTGAAAATATTTAAAAAAACGTAAAATCACCCCATTCTCCACACAAAAAAAGAACAAAATGGCATTATAGGCATGCAAAAACACCCATACTTTTAAAATATTGAAAAAAAGTTCGCCTATATGGTGTAATAGAACACTTTATCTCCCAAGAAAATTGAATAAAAAGTAATAAACACACCCCAAAATGACAGGCTATGTATTTAAGCTTTATTTTCAAAATTTCCTGTGGGGATTTGAGCTCACAACCTACTACATTACAGGCAAGTACCTTAACTACTGGGCTATTGAGCACAGTGTTAAGTCAATGGTGAAAAACCTCATAGAGGTTTCTCTGATATTGAAAAACCTCCTAAGAGGTTCTCTTGCATTATACAAGAGAACTTCTATGAGGTTTTTCATCATTGGCTTAACACTGAGCTCCATAGCCTAGTGGTTAAGGTACTTGCCTGTAATGTAGAAGGTTGTGAGTTCAAATCCCCACATGAGTGTTTTAAAATTATAGTCTAAACTAGACTTATAAATATACAGGGTGTTCCCAAGCATAGTGGGAATACCCCTTTCACAGTTCATAACACTAACTCCATATATGGACATAGCCATATATGGAGTGAAAGCAGGGACTCCTAACCTGGGAAATTCCCCACTCTGGAGTCCCGACTGAAGCAGGGGGGGCCCCCTTAGAGGATCGGGTCCCACTGCAGCTGTCTCCACCAGTCCCGAGGTTCCGGGCAGTGGTAGATTGATTCGGGGCCCTGGCCCGGATAAAAAGCCCTAGCGACGCCCCTGGGAGATGGGAGTAAAAAGTAAAGTCTCTGTCTCCTGGATGCATCGTACACCAAACGTCAGTCAAAGTGGAGTCCGCCAGAGACTCCCGTAGCCTATCCAGTGCCACCTTGGGGATGGAAGTGGAGAGGCCAGAGGAGTCCAAGGACGGGGCCATTGCTACATTAAAGTCACCTCCTTGAATAATACATCCTTCAGCGAAATCCCTGAATAGAATTAATATTTTTCGCAACCAATCTGCTTGTTGTGTGTTAGGGCATATATGTTTCCCAAGATAAACATTTGGGAGCCTATTTCTCCCTTGAGAAATATATATCTCCCATCCAGATCAATTTGAGATTAGCGCATAACAAAGGGGATTTATGGATACCTATACTAACCCCCTTGGAGGCAGATTTAGGGGATGTACTGTGGAACCATTGGTTATATCACATGTGTGATAGATTTGGAATATGCTTATGTCTAAAATGCGTTTCCTGTAGCATCGCAATTCCTACCTTACTTCTGTGCAGGAATGTACATATTTGGTTCCTCTTTGCAGGCGCATTCATCCCTTTCACGTGAAAGGAATAAATTGTGGTAGTGGTCATTGTAAAAACATAAGAAGAGAGATCAATGCCATTAATACACTTATGAATATGAAATCCCAGCAACATATGATGGTCTCATACCAATTAGCAACAGAAAAATTCTGAGAGAGTATTCTCCTTGGGTTACACCAGTAAATTACATAGTTTGGGTCAAATGGCTCACTACGTTGACACGGGGTCAGAGGGGGGAAGGGAAAGACAGACAGGGTAGGTACAAGAAAAAGGTGGTAAAACAGGTCAGAGATCATACATTTCCGCAAGGATGATTTCTCTGCAATCTTAAGTATTAATAAAACATTAACAAAAACATGCAAAAGCAACTGAAACCCCATCAGTTGGTCATGGGGGGGTTGAACTTTCCATCTATACGGCCTTGAGACACCTCGCCGGGCCTGCGTAGGCAAAGGATATACATGAAACCTCCAAGTACACGATTTCCAAGAGGCTAAATGGAGGCAAGTTCAGGTATCATCCAGAGAATCTTCATGAATTGATTGTAGTTTCCTTGGGGTCGACCTGCGTGTGGCAAACCTCTGAGGTTGTTGCTTGGCTGATGTCACCGATGTCCAGGGTACAAGCTCTGGGAGTTGTGGCAATGGCGCTATATTTTGTGCAAAGTTCCAGTCAGCAATATCCAAGGCTTCAATCTCCAGTGCTTTGCATACCTTTTTGATGTCTGCTGGGGCCCTGACTACCAGTTTGCGGCCCGGTGAGTTAATCAGCAAACCAAACGGGTATAACCATCTATAGGTAATTTTCTTGATTCTGAGGACATCCAGCAGGGGTCTCAGCATATTTCTTTTATGAAGAGTCATGGAGGACAAATCTTGGTATATATTGATGGCATATCCCTCGTAACTAATAGGCGCTGAGGAGCGTGCTGCCGCCATTACTTTTTTCTTTAGATGAAAATGAACCAATTTACAGATGACGTCTCTGGGGGCTTCATGCTGTTTCGGTAAGGGACGAAGGGCCCTGTGAACACGATCCATTTCTAAGTTGCCCGATTCGTGTCCCAGTAGTAGAGATGAGCGAATCATTCAAAAATCGATTCGCCGAATATTCGTCAAATTTCTGACAAGATTCGTACTTAAACAGATTTATTTGGTCGAATCTACGTAAAAAAAAAACAATCGTTTTGCGAACATTCCTTCACAAATTACGAACATACATTCAGCGTAGTTAAAAGTACACAATATGTAAGGATTAGCGTACAAAAGTGCGTACGAATCCTTAGCGTACTATTAAAGTTCAAATGCGTCATACGCACGAGGCTAGGCCGTACAGCGGCGTACAGTCTTTAGAGGCAGTTTAGAGGTAGAAAAATAAGGTGCTCGCTGCTAGCTATCCAGCTAAGTGCATAATTTACAAAAAACACTGGACAATAGGTGCATAATAGGACACATACATTGCAGTACCTGAAAAAGAATACACACAATGGGCTAAAGTGCTGAACCAGTAAAAACAGTGTAGCTAAAATACAGCAAAGACATAAGTATGCAAACATTTTAGTGCAATCAATTTCACATTTACAAGCATAAAAGGCTCAGATATACGGTAGAGTCTCTCCTCGTGGCTCCTTAGCATGATAAAACACTGTCTGAAACACATTTCAAAATTCAATTGTAATCCACGTGAGGTAATATTGTAATCCAAACAGGTAACGTGTAATCCACATGGATAATAGAAAATAGCAGCAAATAGAGAACCCTTTTTGCAAAGGGGGCTCCCAAATAACCTGAGAAGGGGGAAAAAGGAAAATAGGCGCGCTTAGGTGCAACTGGGACTTTTCTGCAGAATGGGGGGAGTCCTGACAGCCATGCCCATCTGGGTGAGAGTCAAACGGGGGCAATACAAACAACCAAACATAAAAAAGTGCCAACTAGCTCTCACCCGTCAGGTGTGGCTCCCATAGGTCCTCCTGAGGTGTCCATTACAGCACCCAGCCAGTAGAATGGTTCCTCAGATGAGGGACCTGAAGTCCTCCTTGCTGGAACTGCTGCTAAATGACATCAGAGGACGCTCCTGCTTCTTGTAGGCCACGCTCACTGCCATAGTAGAACTCCAGTGCCCTCTTCTTCCGGAATTCGGACTTGACCGGATCCGGGTGGTGGTGACGCTGGTGAGCGCTGCAGCCATTTGCGCTTTTCCGGACCCTCCTGCCAGGACAGCAGGGGTAAGGACTTCTGGCTGCAGCGGTTCTGGCAAGGTTGCATCCAGGGAAGTAGCCCCAGCTTCCCTGGTTGCTGCTGGCTTGATCTTCCACGGCAGCTGGTATTGGTGGATGATCGTAAACGATGTTATCGTCAGCTGACCCAGATGAAAGGACTGTGGTGGTGATGGTACTGGCAGTCCAGGAATCAGAGGCTCCAGCTGTGGCTTTTCCCTGAACCGGAGGATGCCATCTGGGGACTCCTGAAGGCAGCGCAAGCGTCCTGGACCTGGTGGTTCATCCGGCCACACTTCAGGTTCTGTTGTAGGTACCAGCGGCTTTGAAAGGAGGGTAACCCTGGTTGCAAAGGGGCATTTGAGGGACGCCATGGGGGTGTACTCCACCTGATCCCCCACGTACAGGCTGTGCCGTGGTTGTGGCAGGTATGGCCGTTTCACCGACCTGCGGCCCACAAAATACTCCTTTCCGTCCTCATTGTCTGCCAGAATGCCAGACCCTCTCTCAATGGAAAACCACAGGACCGTTCCCTTTCGGTGTTCCAATGCAGGATCTCTCAGCCTAGGGTGGTCCAGTACCTGGATGACCCAGTCCTCCATGGCGTTTTTATAGTCCCAGAGGGTCTGCGCATGGGCCGTCACCAATGGTGGCACAATCGGGTTCTGCCTCATGGAAGGTCATGGATCTCCTGCTGGGCGGTGAAGTGGATGCTCCAGCCGCCTCCGCCGCACGAGCCACAGCAGACGCACCAGCCGCCTGATGATGAAGAACCACCTCACGATGCGCAGCTAACTCCGCAGGTGGTAAGGAGAATAAGGGCACTGTCGGTGGTTTACTCGCCTTCAGTTCAGAGCGTGACACCCTGGTCACCCTGGCGGTGGTTCAGGGAACTCGTCCCCAAAGGCCATCTGATTGCAGTTGGGACGCAGCTCTTTAGCCATGCTTGCTACTTGCTCAGTGTTCAGCACTGGTCTAAACTGGCTCAGAGGAGGGTGGAGTACTGAGGGAGGAGTCTTCACTCCCTATACGTGCAAATAGTTAGATCCCGGTGGGCAGGCTGTTTTTTTCCAGTTCTTCACTTTCCCACTCTTGCGGGGGCGTATCATCATTTTTCCACCTCACGCAGGATGTGTACGTTTCATACTTATCGTTAGCGTTCAAAATTTTGCGAAGATTTCCGAATAATACGAAGCAAATCCTAAAAAATCCGGATTCACTTCGGAGGAGAAAATTTCCAAGATTCGATACGAATCTACGAAGCGGTGAATAGATTCGCTCATCTCTACCCAGTAGGTCTGTGAATATAGACATAAGGGCTGGAGATAGCATGTCTGGGAGTACTGACTCAGGTATGCCTTTAAGCCTAAGATTGTTCCTCCTGTCACGGTTCTCCTGATCCTCCATTAAGGAGTACAAGTAGTTGACATGTGCCTGGCAGTTATCGAGGTTGTGGGACACCTCAGTGTCGAATTCTATGATGTTCGCCTGCGTAGTTTCAAGACTCTCTAGGCGTGAGTGCATGTGTTTTAGATCTTGTTTAATATCTTTAAGCTCACATACCAGTGGTTCTAGCGATTGAGTTAACAGGTCTTTAAGAAAGGATTTAGATATTCTCTGGTCTTCTTTGGCTGTTTTGCTCCCGCCTTCTAGCTCTGAATCATCAGCAATAATCTCTTGGCCGCTTCTCTGCTTGGCCATCGCCATCTTAGACGCCTCCTGTGCCGCGATCCCTGATGGTCTTTTTATGAAGCGATCAATGTCTCCTTGGCTGGAGTTGAGTTTTGATGATCCCTGTAGGTCTCTCGACCTGTCTTTGGTGGTCTTGCCCATAATTAGGAGGTTTAATAGTTGTTGAAATTCCCAGGAAGGTTAGGCCAGCAGCGGAGCTCAGAGAGCAACGGGCATGCGGCTCAGCTGCGAAACTCCGCCCCCCAAGCAGAAGTTCTTAACCACTTCTCGACGGCTCCTTCTATTCCTACTACTACTACTACTGGAGATTCTGCTGAGATATTTGAGGTCAAAGACATCCTGGACATCAAGAAGCGTGGAAAGAAGACCTCCGAACCTGGTAAAAAGGTTTCTGTCTCGCCGTGGTCTCAAGAAAAGGGAGCGTAAGGGGGGTACTGTAATAGCGGCTGCTGTGCGCTGCTGTTCCCCTGCTTACCGACGCGGTTTAGCAGAGATCTGCTGGCTGTGCTTCCCATTCACCTCTGAAGTCCTGGGCTCTGTCTGTGTAGTACTGTTGTTCTGGGAACCGCTCCACAGTTTCCATTCAGCCCTGGCTACAACATGCTTGCTGCTGGTCCCTGCATCGCTCCCTTAGGGCCGGCGCACGTCACTTCCTGTGCTTTATGGGTTGGATCATGTGACTTCGTTGACCAATCCTAGCCCTCCTGCACATATATAAGTGGCTCAGCCCCCTTCCCAGATGCCTCAGTATCAAGGTCCTTGTGTCCTGCTTAGGTTGCTATTATCCCTGCTTGTGTTCCAGACTCGTGCTTGTGTTCCCGGATTCCGCTACCTGCTTGATCCCTGCCTGCTTGCATAGACTCTCCTGTTGCCAACTTGGATTGCCTGACCTGTACCTGTGCTGCCTGCCCCGACCCATTGCCTGTCTGACTTCACCTCTGCCTCATCCTTTGGCCTTGTACTGTTTCTCCTGGTAACAACTCGGCCTTCTGACTATCTCTGTACCTCTGGTACCTTGCTCAGGTACCTCCTGGTCTGCCTGGACCAGCTGCCTCATGTGCCTATCCTCCTCAAGAGGTAACGACCTGGTGTTCCCCTTGGGAAAGTCTATCCCCACCATCTGGGGTATCGTGAAGAACGAGGGGTTCGCCTAGACAACACCCTTAGAGGAGGTAGGACACAAGGCACAGTGGGTTCACACCTGCTGGTTCGTGACACTAGTGAAATGCATAGGACCAAGGCACGGTCTTGATAGCTAGGGAGGTTTAGGTTCCTATGCCAGCTGGGGTCTCTTTTCAGGGCAAGTGCTCCAACTATGCTGAAGTCAGGCTAGTTTTTGAAAGCACTCAGCAAGTTGATAGGGCAATCCAGCAATAGAAGTTGGCACTGAACAAATTAATACTTAACTCCTAAATGGTTTAATATGTGATCTGGGCATGAGGAATGCACCAGAAACATACAAGATACACTGATGAGCAAGGGTAACAATGTTTTGAACTTTTGACTTTCAGGCTCCATGTCTCACCATCCACTACAGCTTCGAACATGAGACTGCCATAATTTTAGGCTACTCTCACACTTGCGGCGCGGGGCTCCGGCAGGCTGTTCCGGTGGTGTTGTGGCTCCCATAGGTTCAGTCCGGACCATGAGGTGTCCTTTAAAGGGAACCTGTCAGCTTCGAAACACCCCCTGAACTAGAGTAAGATATGTATAGTGTAAGTGGTGCTGAATCCGAATATGTAAGTTTTATCTTCATACTCACTTCCATTCTGACGCTGGAAGTGAGAATGGAAGTGAGTATGAAGATAAAAATTACATAACCGGACTCGATATCACTTACACTATACATCGCTTACTCTAGTTTGGAGGGTGTTTCAGAGCTGACAGATTCCCTTTAAGTCAGCCAGAGACAGCCAATTGAAGAAGGGTTCCTCAGATGAGGGACCTGAAATCCTCCTCGCTGCTACTGCTGCTAAACGACATAAGAGGACGCTTCTGCCTCCTGTAGGCCAGGCTGGCTGCTGTTGTTGAGCTCCACTGCCCTCTGCTGCTTGAATTTGGACTTGACTGGGTGGTACTGGTCACACTGGTGAGCGCTGCTGCCACTTGAGCCTTCACCTTTCTGTATTCTCCTGCCGGGACAGCAGAAGTAAGGATTTCTGGCTGCAGCAGTTGAGGCAAGGCTGCACCCAAGGAAGAACCGCCAGCTCCCCGGGCTGCTGCCGATGCCATTTTCGACGGTAGCTGGTACTGGATCACCGTGTGCTGGAAAGTAAAAGATGAGGTAGTCAGCTGACCCAAGTGAAAGGACTGTGGTGTTGGTGGTGGTGGCAATCCAGGAATCAGAGGCTCCAGCTGTGGTTTCTCTCTGCTTTCTCTTGTAGGCAGCGCACGCGTCCTGTGGCTGCTGGATAATCCGGCCAGGTCTCGGCTGTTGATGCAGAGACCAGGGGCTTGGTCAGTAACGTTACCCCGGTAGCAAAGGGGCCTTTGAGGGATGCCATGGGGGTATATTTGACCTGATGCCCCACGTATAGGCTGTGACGGGCTTGGGGCAGGTAAGGCTGTTTAACAGCCCTGTGGCACACAAAGTACTCCTCCCCGTCCTCGTCGTCTGCAAGGTAGCCACTGCCTCTCTCCACCGAAAACAGATGACGGTTCCTTTGAGCCTTTCCAGCATAGGGTCTCCTGGCCTCAGATGGTCAAGCATTTGGATGACCCAGTCCTCCACCGCTTTCTTATAGTCCGGTGCCTGTGTGATTCTCGGGGTCACTTGTGGCACTGTGATCTCTTCGGTCCTCTCCGGTGGTTCGGGGTTGCTACCCCACACCATCTCTCCCCACCTTGGATGTAGTTGGTGCGCCATGCTGTCTTGTTCACCGCTGGCTTGAACTGGAGAGGAGGGCGGAGTAATGAGGGAGGAGTTTTAACTTCTTATACTTGCAAACAGAAAGTTCCCGGTGGGCCGGGCTGGCTTTTCCTGCTTCTGCGGTGGGCGTATCTTAACTTTCCCGCTCTTGAGGGGGCGTTTCGTCATTTTCCCGCTTCAGGGGGCCGGGGGAAAAGAAGAATGCGTACGTAGCATTAGCATACAAAATTTTAATAACATTTAATATTCGTACGAAGGGAATCTGAAAAAAAATCTGGATTCGCTTCGGAGTAGGAAATAAGGAGGTTTCGTAACGAATATACGAAGAGGCAATTAGATTCGCTCATCTCTAATTCAGTCAGTGTTGAAAGCTAAGGTGAATTTACAGTAACAAAATAATAAAAATTTAAATGTATAGTTTTAGGAGAACAGTTACAATACAGCCTGAAAGTCAAAAGTTCAAAACATTGTTACCCTTTTGCTCATCAGTGTATTAGCTATGTGTTTACTGTGTGCCCATATCAAACATGTTCATTTAACCCCTTCTACAATGGGCCTGTTTTCACCTTCCTGCCCAGGCCATTGTTTTGCTAATCTGACATGTGTCACTTTATGTGGTAATAACTTTGGAACGCTTTTACTTATCCAGGCCATTCTGAGACTGTTTTCTCGTCACATATTGTGCTTCAGTAGTAAATTTGTGGCAAAATATTTTATTTTTATTTATAAAAAAATACCAAATTTAGCAAAAATTTAGAAAAATTTCCAAATTTCAATTTCTCTACTTTCAAAATACATAGTAATACCTCCAAAAATAGTTATTATTTTACATTCCCCATATGTCTACTTTATGTTGCCATTATTTTATAAATGTAATTTTACTTTTTTAGGACGTGAGAAAGATTAGAAATTTAGAAGCCATTTTTCAAATTTTCAACAAAATTTCCAAAACCATTTTTTTAAGCACCAATTCAGATATAAAGTGATTTTGAGGGGCTTACGTAATGGAAACCACCAATAAATGACCCCACCAACTACACCCCTCAAATTATTTAAAACTGACGTTACAAACTTTGTTAACCCTTTATGTGTTCTACAAGAATTAAAGGAAAATGGAGGCGAAATTTCAAAATTTCATTTTTATGCAGATTTTTCATGTTAATCAATTTTTTCTTGCAACACAGCAAGGGTTAACAGCAAACTAAATCTCAATATACATTACGCTGATTCTGAAGTTTACGGAAATACCCCATATGTGGTGGTAAACTACTCTATGGGCATGTGGCAGTGGTCAGAAGGAAAGGAGCGCCATACAGATTTAGGAGGCAGATTTTGCTAGAATGGTTTTTAGGCATCATTTTGTAATTGAGAGACCCTGACGTACCCCTAGAGTGGAAAAAGAATATATTAAGGGGTGTACTGACCACTTTGACCGCCTAAGTGTTTTATGGAATTTGGAAACACTTGGCTGTGAAAATGAAAAGTTTAATTTCTTCCAATAAAATGTTGCTTTAGCCCCAAATTTTTCATTTTCACAAGGGCTAACAGGAGAAAAAGCACCCCATAATTTTTTGGTGTAAACTGCTGTGGGGACGCATGGCAGGACTCAGAATGGAAGGAGCGCCATATGGATTTTGCAGCACAGATTTTGATGGATTAGTTTGCGGGTGCCATTGGTTTTTATTTTTTGAGTTATTGTCTCATTTTTTGTGGGATGAGGTGACCGTTTCATTGGTACCATTTTGGGGTACACAGGATTTTTTGATCGCTTGGTGTTACACTTTTTGTGAGGCAAGGTGACAAAAAATGGCTGTTCTGGCATAGTTTGTTTTATTTTTTTTTTACAACATTCACCTAAAGGGGCAAATCATGTGATATTTTTATAGAGCAGGTTGTTACGGACGCGGCGATACCTAATATGTCTAACATTTTTATTTTTGTTAAGTTTTACACATTAGATGCATTTTTGAACAGAATTAAATCTTGTTTTTGTGCTGCCAGTTTCTGAGAGCCATATTTTTTTAAATTTTCAGACGATTGTCTTAGGTAGGGTATCAATTTCTGCGGGATGAGATGTCGGTTTGATTGGTACTATTTTGGGGTAAATATGCCTTTTTGATTGCCTGCTATTACACTTTTTGTGAGGTTAGGTGACCAATAAATGACTGTTTGGGCACTGTTTTTTTTTTTTTTTTACTGTGTTCTCCTGGCGGGGTGGATCATGTGATATTTTTATAGAGTCGGTCGATACGGACGCGGTCGATACTTACAGCCTGCTTCCTGTGAGATCCAAAGGGCTGGATATCACAGGCTTTCGTAGAAGGCAGCCACGATGCCTAAGGAAGGCACAGCCGGTCCCTCGCAGCTGATCAGCTCGCCGTAGCACTACGGCGCTGGTTGGGAAGTCACTTCCTGCAGCGCCGTACATGTACGCCACTGGTCGGGAAGGGTTTAACCTCAATTATTAAAGGTTACATTTTAAGTTATTCTTCCATCTAAGGTGATCATCTTTTGAATAGTAGGCAGCAGAATAGTGTACCGAAAACATTAAGGTCACAGAATAGTCCATCACTAGGTGTTTGGCAGGGGTCTGACATTCCACACCCCTACCAATCAGCTGCTTGGTTTTAGCTCCAGTGCTGGAAATTAGTGCCAGAATTCAACAGTTTGTCAACTAAATAGGATCGTAGTATAGGATCCTTATCAATTGGAGTAACCCTGTAGTAATGAGCTAGTTTTTCACAGGAGGTGGATAATGCCAGCTAAAGGGGTATTAAAACCGGCATCTAAAATGCCAGTCTTAGGCTACTTTCACACTGGTGGCAGGCCTGATCCGGCAGGTGAAGGGTGCTGCCGGATCAGGCCTGCCGCAGTGACATGTGTGGAGCCGGAACCGCGCTCCGGCCCCACACATGTCACACAGTACATACATACACATAAACATACACACACATATAGACAAACAAACACACATACATACTTACATGCTCCCGGCAGGTCTTCGGAGCGTCGGAGGGACGCTCTGCTGGGCGCCTGGTGGAATCGTCATCTGTGCGTGCCGTCCTGTCCCTCAGACGCTCCGAAGACCTGCCGGGAGCATGTAAGTATGTATGTGTGTTTGTATGTCTATATGTGTGTGTATGTTTATGTGTATGTCTGTGTCTGTATGTGTCTATGTGTAGCTGGATCCGTAATGAACTCCATTGAAAGTCAATGGAGGGCGGATCCGGTTACCATTGTGGTCACACCAGACGGATCCGCCCCCATTGACTTGCATTGGGGCTCATTCCGGATCCGTCTTGTTGCGGATGCCTGGACCGGAGAGCAAACCGCAGCATGCTGCGGTTTGTTCTCCGGTCTGAAGATGGAACGGAATGCTTTCAGGAGCATTCCGTTGTCTTCAGTTCAGTTTTGTCCCCATTGACAATGAATGGGGACAAAACTGAAGCGTTTTATTCCGGTATTGAGCTCCTATGACGGAACTCAATACCGGAATTTTAAAACGCTAGTGTGAAAGTAGCCTTAAAGGGAGTCTGTCACCACTTTATGACCTTATACAGCGCTTACATGGCTCTGTTGCACACCTACACATGAATGTAATGGTACCTTTGTTATTTTCTTTAGACTTGCAGATGTAGGAAAAACGCAGTGTAATTCATATGCAAATGATGACTCGCAAGTGCCCAGGGGCGGTGTTCAGTGTGTAGGAGCCCAGGCTGCCCTGCCTTCTTTCATGGTTACTTCTCCCCAGCCTCTGCCTTCTCCCGCCCTCCTATTCCCTTGTGTCATACAAGGAGGACCATGAGCGGCCTGGGAAACTTGTCAGCCGCATATCCCGGGGACCAACTACATCTCCCCTGACCCAAACTCACTTCATCATAGAGATTTAAGGTGCAGTCAGTTCGTATCTGATCCTGGGGTTAATGTACTGTACTCACCATCATGTGAGTTCAGTACATTAGACCTGCAGTCAGATATGAACTGACTGCAGCATAACTTACTATCATGCAGTCATTTTGAGTCAGGAGAGATGCGGTCAGTCTTGAAGATGCGTCCTACACATTGGCAATTTTTCCTGATTAAGGTCGTGTAAATCAGACCTTAAACGAAGCACAATGCCTTGTAGAGTAGCTCAGATGAAAGCAATTATATATTTTTAATTCCGGTATTGAGTTTCGTCATAGGGCCCAATACCGGAATAAAACGCTTCTGCTTTGTCCCCATTCATTATCAATGTGGACAAAACTGAACTGAAGACAACGGAATGCTCCTAAAAGCATTCCGTTCCATCTTCAGACTGGAGAGCAAACCGCAGTATGCTCTCCGGTCCAGGCATCCACACCGAGACGGATCCATCATGACCCCCAATGAAAGTCAATGGGGACGGATCCGTTTGGTGTGACACAATGGTAAACGGATCCGTCCTCCATTGACTTTCAATGGAGTTCATGACGGATCCGTCACCTGCACACATACATACATACACACATACAGACATACACATAAACATACACAGACATATACACATACAAATACACATACATACTTACATGCTCCTGGCAGGTATCCACAGCGCAGGAGGAGCAGGACGGCGCGCACATAGGACGATTCCCCACAGCGCCTGAATCGTCCTATGTGTGCGCCGTCCTCCTCCTGTACATGAGCTGCTGGGAGCATGTAAGTATGTATGTGTGTGTGTGTGTCTGTGTGTATATACTGTGTGACATGGCTGGGGCCGGAGCGCGGTTCCGGCCCCACACATGTACTTTCGGCAGCACGGATCCGGCAGCACCCTTCACTTGCCGGATCCGTGCTGCCGCTAGTGTGAAAGAGGCCTAAGTCATATGCAGATGAGCAGAGTTAAATGGACAGGCCAAAACCACTCTGTGCACTCTTGGTCATCCTGTTTACTCTGACAGTACCTCCCTTTCCTTCATTGACAGGTCTAGGTTCCTGCATAAGTTTTCTGGGTTCTTGCTTAGTCGTCTTGTCAGGCCCTGAACTATGCTTGTTTTCTATGGGCACTTTTTTTTTTTTTTTAGACCATTTCATTGGTTCCAGATTCTTCTTCACATTACAGTTGATCTCTGCAGATAGATCCTCTGTTATTAGCTTATTTTCAGGGGATCTCACTAGATTGTCCATAGTGAATAACCCTTTTAATGGTGTTGTCCCATCTGAGGGCTCATGCACATGAACGTAAGGACTCCGTATCTGTGCTCCAAACCACAATGCATGGCTGCATGTGTTGTGGATGTGGACCCATCGATGTGGATGGGTCTGCGATCCGCAACATACGAAAAGGATAGGACATGTCCTATCTTTTGCGGTGCGGAGGCACGGTACCCAAAAGCCCACGGAAGCACCTCAGAGTGTTTCTGTAGGCTTTTGATCTGTGCCTCACCTCACCACTGTTTGCGGTCCGAAATATGGGCACAGAGCCCTCTCGTTCGTGTACATGAGCACTAAGGCCTCTTTCACACTAGCGGCAGTCCGGATCCGTCAGGTGAAGGTGAACCGCGTTCCGGCCCCACACATGTCACACAGTACCATATACAGACATACACACACATACACACAAACACATATATACTTACATACTCCAGGCAGGCAGGCAGGGCGCACGTCTTCACGCCCAGGAGGAGCGCAGCTATGACGATTCCCCACAGCGCCCTCTGGCTGAGGCAGGTAGCCAGAAGAAACTGGTCTCTAGTCAAGACAGCATGGATGATCTAATCTGATGCATCAGGTGTTGGTGGTTGGAAATCCTGGCTGATCCACCCCTGATTCATCTTGACAAAGGTCAGTCTCTCCACATTTTGGGTGGACAGGCGAGTTCTCCTTGGGGTAACTATGGCCCCCGCTGCACTAAACACCCGCTCTGATGCCACACTACTGGCCAGGCAAGACAGCTTTTCCAGAGCAAACTCGGCTAGTTGCGGCCACAAATTTAGTTTGGCTGCCCAGTAGTCCAGCAGATCTTCAATGACGGGTGGCAGGGTGTTGTCCAAGTATGCCACCACCTGCTGGTTCAGGTCCTCCTCCAGGTCTAGCTGATGCTGCTGGTGAATAGTTTTTTCACTATGAGGGTGAAGAAAGCTGCTCATCAGCGACTCTAAACTCAGGCTGCTGCTGATGGAGCTGGTACTGCTCTTGCCACACCCCCCCAGCAGCCATGGCAATGGAACGTGAGTGCAAAGGGCCCCCCGGTCAGACCTGTGAGAGGATGGACAATGGCGCAGATAGGCATCGGCCAACTGACTACATAAGATGTCTCTATAGTAGTTCAGTTTGTCCTCCCTCTTGGCTGGTGTAAAAGGCCCCCATTTTGGACTGGTAGTGAGGGTCTAACATGGTGGAGAGCCAGTAGTCATCCCTCTGTTGAATGGTGACAATATGGTTGTCACTACGCAAGCAAGTGAGCATGCATCATTTGCACAAGTGACTTGGAGGGACTCCCTGCCTCCATCTCCACTGCATACTGCCACGGTGTGTCTAGGTCCTCTGCCTCCTCTTCCTCATCGCCCTGTAGCTCCTCTGGCTGCTCCTGCTCCTCCTCTACTGTCACCTGGGTAGAGAAACCACCCATTTCTCTAGGCATCCTTTGTGCTCCAATGTCCTCCTCCTCTTCCTTCTCCTCCAGTTCAGCCCCCACAGGGCTCATGTGACCGTGAGATGTAGTCGCCACATCTCCTATCCCCTGACCAGCCAGATTTAACAGCATCTTTTCCAGGATATGAATGAGTGTAATGACGTTGTTCATCCTGTAGTCCTGGTGACTGACAAATAAAGTGGCATCCTCAAAGGGCACGAGCAAACGGCAGGTTTCACACATGAGCTGCCACTGGCTGACATCGAAGTTAAACAGGGGAGTACCTCTATCTGCTTGGATCATCAAGAAATCGTTTATGGCCTTTCTCTGTTCGTACAGTCGGTCCAACATATGGAGGGTGGAATTCCAACGGGTGGCAACGTCGCATATAAGCTTACGTTAGGTATGCCATTCTGCGGCTTTAGCTCAAGGAGGGTGTGCTTGATGGTGTACAAGTGGCTGAAGTGCATGCAAAGTTTCCTGGCCATTTTTAGGATGAGTAGAAGACTTTAGAAATCGTTTGACAACCAGACTGAACACGTGCGCCATGCAGGGCGCATGGCACAGCCCTCCTTGACGCAGCGCCGACACCATGTTCTTCCTGTTGTCGGTCACCATTGTTCCGATTTTGAGTTGTCACTGGGAAAGCCAGGATTGTATTTCTTGATGAATGACACGGAGCAGTTCCTCCCCTGTGTGACTCCGTTGGATGTGTACAAGCATACTGCTGTCTCTTGGCAATCGCTTCGCTGATAGATTGCTGACGGAAAGACTGACGAGGAGTAGGAGGAGGAGCAGGAGCATCAGATGATGGGAAGGACAGACAGCTCCCTTCGGCTGAGGTGGTGGAGCCTTGACTGCCTGAAATCGAGCGCGTGCCACTGGGTGATGCTGCGGCTGCTGTTGGAGGCTGGACCACCACATTGGAGCCACGGTTCTCCTAGGCCACTTTATGGGGACGCTGCATATGTTGACGCAGGGCCGTGGTTCATTAGTGAACATTGGCACCCTGGCCAAACTTCACCTTCTGCCCACAGATTCTACAAATAGCTACGTTCACCTCACCCGGCGGCTTAAAGAAAAACTGCCACACCGCCGAGTACGTGATTTTACCCCCAGCATTCTGCACTGACTGGCTGCTACTGCTGCTGCCCCTGTTAACCACTGCACCACTACTTTCCGGCCCGGTAGGCTCCTGCGAAGTGGTTGGTCTACCTGGGCAAGTTTGGCTCCCGACCTCCCACTGCTGCCACCCTGCTGACTGCCTGCCATGCTAGCGACTTGCTGGCGCTGCCACTGCTTCACGGGCAAGTTACCACCCTCTTCTCCTGATGATGATGAAGCCCCTAATTCACCTAGCACCCAAGTGCATTTAGCTACATCATCGAGTACTGCCTGCATGTCACTGATGTCCTCCTCAACAGTCTGTGGGTCAGGAATGCGCGCAACCCTAGCTCCCATGCCACTCTCCTCATCACTACTTGCCCGCCTAACTGAGGAAGCTGCGGATGTCTCCTCCACATCTTGGCTGGCCAGTAGCTGCTGACTGTCCTCTAGTAGCTCGTCCTTGCTGTAAAGTGGAGCTGAGAACACAACATACAATACTTCTCTGGCTGAGGGAACAGAAAAGGATAGAGGCAGGTTAAGGACAGGTGAGCACACAGGGCCTGCTCCCAGGCCATGCCAACTAAGGGTTGTGTCTGACGAACCCACCGACTCTTGGATGGGGCTGTGTCACGTCATTTGGGACGAAGTCGAAGACCGAGTCAACTATTCAAGGACCGCTTGGTTGCTGGTCAAGACCCGACCGCTAGATGACACTGGGAGCTCAGGCCTCTCAAAGTTAACCCTTGCTGCCACTCCCCCTTACTCTGCTGTGACCTGTGTCTGAGCCAGAAACATTTAGGCCTCTGCCACTCCCCTGTACAGGGCCTGTCACTTCTCTGTCTGACATACTGTTAGATCAAAAAAATAAATAGGAAATGAAAACATGCTACAAAGGCCTGTAATTTTCCCACTACACCACACAACGGCTAATATGTTTTTTTCCACTACTAACAAACAACAGAAGGTTTGACAAGATTTAACTTCGGCGCTAATAAGCCATTTCTGTTTTCCAACACTAAAACAGCAAAAAAAGGCTTTACTAAATGTAACTACAGCACACAAGGGTTAATAAGACTCCAGTAATTGGAATTACAGAGGTATGATCTATTGCAAACCTGAAATGAGCAGCTGTATCATGGCAATTTTGAACCCCAGTCAGTGCACCAAGGTGTAATAGATTGTTCCTATTACCCTGTCTCTAAACACCCCTATTGAACCCTGTTCTGCTTCAATACTTTCCTCCCTATCCTTTCCCTACAATTCTACTGAGCAATGTATAAGTTTGATGAGTTTTTCTACCACTTTCCCTAGCGCCTTCAAACATCTCTCCCTGCACTAAGTTCACTGGAAAATGTCAAAATCCAAGATGGCAGAGTCTATTTATAGGGCTGTGACATCAAAGGGTTGGCTGGCTGCTGATTGGCTGCATGCATGGCATTGTGGGTGATCCCTCCTTCCCACAGTTCTTTGCTCCATGTCCTAACACGTGCAGCCGCCATTTTAGGGAAAAAAAAATAGCGATTCGTTACCATGAATCGCCAGCAAATTCGGATTCGATGCAAATCGAATAATTCAGGAAATTTGGATCGAATTCCACTTCGTCAGCTTCGATTTACTCATCTCTAGTGGCCTCCTTGCAATGGATTTTTGAAGGGGTAATATTACATGGGAATCACAGGTTTTATTTTCTCTGTGCAGCATGGTGGCTCAATAGTTAGCACTGTTGGTTTGTAGCGCTGGGGTCCTAAGTACAAATCTGACCAAGGACAACATCTGCATGGAGCTTGTATGTTCTCCCCGTGTTTTTATGGGTTTCCTCCGGGTACTCCGGTTTCCTCCCATACTCCAAAGACATACTGAACCTTTCATTATGAGCCCCATTGGGGACAGCTTGATGCTAATGTCTGTAAAGCACTGCGGAAAAAGCGCTATATAAGTGAGTATAATATTATAACTTAAAATCTTGTTTTTGCAGCTGTTTCTTGACACTGAACACTGCTTCTTTGCTTACTAGTAACCAGAATACCCAAGTCTTTTTCTTGTTCTGTTGTCTCCAGTTTTATTTAATTTAATGTGTATTCAACCCTACGATTACTGTGGCCTAAGTGCATTGCTTTACACTTATCAACATTAAAATTCATCTGCCATGTTTTTTGTCCATGTTGCCAGCTTATATACAAACTAGGTTCTTAATCCTAAAGGTCCCTATGATCATTAGAGTATTGCTGACCAAAGCCACCACTTTGCAGGTCTGAATTGGCAATATATCTATGGCATTTTGTGCTTTATCTGGTTTGCAGTGTGCCGTTGCATTGTATGTATTTTACTTTCCTCGTGCATTTAGCCATAGCAACGTGCACCTGCGCACTGGTATGTGCTGACTGAAATTCCCCTTTTTTTCTTTGTAAGTTTGTACTGGAGGTGTGGCTACTCCATTTGGTCATGCACTCCTGACTAGCCCTGTCTGCCCCATAGGCTGATTTTAATTAGTGTAACTATAAAGCCGAGTGGACTCGGCATGCATGTTGGTACCTGCATCCCTGTATTAGTGGAGGCCTTTGAAGCACCATAAATGGCAAAAGGCAGAGGGGACCCAGCATGCATGTGGAACCAACACCCCCTGATTATACAGAAGCCAAGGTTGGCACATAACAGGTAGGAAATAGTGTTACGTTCCCGTCCTACAGAGATCACCTTGACGATTTGGTGGACGGGCCCAGATAATTTTGTACAAAATATATTTGCCAAGAATCTCTAATTTACTAAACAAGCATAGCATGAGCTCCAGAATACCCCATATCTCTATGGCATTTTGTGCTTTATCTGGTTGGCAGTGTGCCGTTGCATTGTATGTATTTTCCTTTCCTTGTGCATTTAGCCATAGCAACGTGCACCTGCGCACTGGGATGTGCTGACTGAAATTCCCCTTTTTTTCTGAATTGGCAATGTACCTCACCGGGAATTATCAGTTGCTTATTAAAGGCAGTGTGTTAAACGCCCATGTTGGGAGTTCTTGTGGTGTAGAGGAGACTGACTGATCTTACCAGTGTGCTGCAGATCACATTTTTACCAATATTTACAGATACTTACAGATTTACAGATATTTACAGATACATATCTGTAAATCCAGTACATTGGGATAACAAACGTCTATTAATTTAGTAATCACAAAAAATTTAATTGAGCTAAACAAATTATAATAAACACATTTTAACTTCTCTCTTTCTCTTTCTAGATATACATGAATAACTTAGACGCCGTTATCCCAATATCCTGATAAATAGAGAAGTATCTGTAGATAACAGCACATTATACATGAAAACCAGTGACGAGAAATTCCTCTTATTCATCACAGTCAAGCCTGTTGCTCAGCTGGTAAAGCTTTAGCCTCCCATGCAGACGGTCCTCGGTTTAAGACCCGACAGTGCCATTTTAATAAAAGGGGAATAAAAGTTTTAAAATACACAGGGGTGTTCTCAAGCACCCTTATAATACCAAAGGCCCTATTTATATGGGGAAATAAGTTGTATTTTAACCCCTTTCCTGAGCTCTGTCATAAATACATAGCTGAAGTTGAGACTTTAAACATGGTGCAAACCCTAGAAGCTGAGCGGGCCTCATAGCTGCCGGGTACATGCTTCTTTTCACAGCAGACAGCCAGAGGCATTGTCTGTGAAAACGGACATTTAAACCTTCACATGCTGTGGTCAGTTGCAACCAAGGCATCTTTCCCCTGGAGCTCTGCACTTCCAGGGCATGAACGGATCCTCTGTACCAAATGGAAGGAGCCATTCGGTTGCTATGCCAGCTCTGGACCTTTGGAGGCCTGCCACAGCGATTTTCCAAAATGATATCAATAAAAACTACAGGTTGTCCTGCAAATAAACCTGCCTACTTGGTTGGTCATACCTTCTGCCAGTTTGGCACAGACTACAACATGGGGTCACTAAAAATGTTTTTTTTTCAATCAGCCCTGCCTGATGACAATTTATTTTGTGTTGGGAGCTGATGGGCAGAGAAGGATTGGGCACCTTGAGCTTTAACACTCAATTGTTTTGTTTTCCAAGGAGATAAACCGCCATGGCAGTGTCTGACAGCTGCTTTCTTCTCCTTCCCCATTGCATACACATAGAGCTGCTAACACTATCCAGTGGTCTATAGCATCACCAATGCTGTTTGAAAACAGCAGCAGAGGTAGTAGAGCAGCGCCACAGAGAATGGTGCTGGATGTTTTTTTTATTTCAACACAGGCCGAATTGTAGGAAAACAGGCCAAATTGGATGGACAGATGTCTTTTTTCTGTTATGTTACATTGTAGGAGTTGTCTGAGATTTTCAGTTATCCCAGGCACCCCCTTTAAAGGTGTATGGGCATCTTAAAGGGGTTTTCTCACTTCAGCAAATGGCATTTATCATGTAGACAAAGTTATTACAAGGCACTTACTTGTCCGTATTGTCTCCTTTGCTGGCTTGATTAATTTTTCCATCGTATTATAATGTGCTAGTTTCCAGGCAATCCAGCAGCAGTGGTCGTGCTTGCACTCTATAGGAAAAGGCGCTGGCTGCTGCTGGATAACACAGTGGTTGTAACCATGGAAACGAGCAATGTATAATGTAATGGAAAAAATGAATCAAGCTAACAAAGCAAGCAATATGGATATTGACAATACATTAGTAAGTGTCTTGTATTAACTGTGTCTACGTGATAAATGACCATGCTGCAGTGAGATAACCCCTTTAAGTAAAGCCTTCCAACTTAGCCCTGTACAAAAACATCTTTAATACTTTAATGGTCATAAACTCTTAATTATCTGATTCATGTGAGTAATTCTGCTGATAGAGAAAACATTGGACAGTCATAGTTGTTTTCAGACAAAATAAAGCATCCTGCCTCTTATTTCCTAAAACAGTCTTATTCATCTATATGCATGAAATATACTCTGTAAGGGCACCTTCACACAGTGTTTTATGGTGCTGTTTCACATGTTTTCCACACAAAATCTGCGCCTCTAAAAAGCCTCCCATCCACTTCAATGTGAGGCAGAACAGCATGGAAAAAAGCAACAATGCTCTATCTTGGAGAGGAATCTGTGCTGAATCTCCCATTAAAATGAATGGGAAGCTGAAAAAATAGTGTCAAAACCACATGGAAAATCAGCGTGGATTCTACACAGATTTTTTTTTCAGCTCGTTTTCAAAATCCATCGTGTGAACATCCCCTTAAATGTGTTACTGGCCTAAATTTTTTTAGTCAGTATCAATGATGAATTGCAGGATATAACATTTAAGGCATCTCTTAATCAATGGTAACATACCTTTCGTTGACCATTTAGTTCATGTATAAATGTCCAGTTTTTACCATCATTACTGAAGCTTACAAAGAAGTGGGTGATGTACATTGAAGTAAATGATGAGCGTGCACCCTGAATTATTAGTCCAGTCACCTTCATCTCATGAGCAAGATCTACTTGAAGCCATTCACCTTGTGTGTCTGCCTGTATTTAAATGCAGAATTATATGTCATTCCTCATTAGGGTTATAAATATAAAATACCAGATTTATGATCATTCATATTTTTGGCCCAGTTGTATGCTTTAAAGAGTAACTAAACTGTTCTGCAACTTTGTTTAAAACTATTCTAAATGTCCTATTATAAATGTATGTAATATCCATTTTTCATGTTTTACTTATAAGGCCACTTTCCACTGGTGGCATGCTTCTCCGGCAGGCTGTTCTGGCAGGTGAACAGCCTGCCGGATCCATGCTGCCGCAAGTGCACTATGCTTCCGATAGTCCGCTCCGGCCCCATTCTCTATAATGGGGCCAGGCCGGAGTTCTGGCTGCCTCTCGGCATGTGCCAGCTCCATGTGCTAAAAGCTCTGTATTGCACATTGGTGCAGTTGACCCTGCAACAATGACCTATGCCAGGCTTCAATTGAGCAGAGCGGGCATAGGTAGAAGCAGTGAGGTGTGCTCCTGCAGGTCCATCACTTGCAGGACACCTGGGAGATTGGGTGCCTATTTGGTCCCTAAAACAATAAATAAAAAATAAGAAAATAACTTATATTACAAACATTAAGAAGAGTTTTAAACAAAGTTGTAGAAAAGTTTAGTTACTTCTCAATGCAAAATGGTCGATTTGGAAACAGATTGTAAAGAAAATTACTGCTCACTTTTCTTGACGTGTCTCTTTTAGTAAGTACTTGCATTTCCCAGGTAACAACAAATCGAACATCTTTTCATATACTTTAAGTCTATGTTCTGTACCTCATATACTATTCCTTCTAGAAGTTTGTGAATTAATTGCCTGCATCTCCAAAGCATTTAAAACTGTACCACATAAAAGGTTAGTATATAAAATGAAAATGCTGGGAGAAAATGTCTGTGTGTGGATAAGTAACTGGCTCAGTCATAGAAAACAGAGGGTGGTTATTAATGGTACATACTCAGATTGGGTCACTGTCCCTAGTAGGCAGGCATGGGATTCAGCCAGTTCCCTCAGGTTCTCCAGATCCGGTTGTTAAAATTACAGTGGCAGCCGGAGGTGAGCGCTTCCATTCCATGGTTTAGCTCCTTAAAGGGAACCTGTCATCTCCGAAACACCCCCTGAACTAGAGTAATCTGTGTATAGTGTAAGTGATGCTGAATCCAAATATGTAAGTTTTATCTTCACACTCACTTCCATTCTGAAGCTGTGCTCCCACAAACCTGCAGTAAAATGCACTCACTGGACTCTTCTTTGAGTCCTCTCCATTATGTCAGTGAGCACCGGAGTCCAGTGAGTGCATTTTACTGCAGGTTTGTGGGAGCACAGCGTCGGAATGGAAGTGAGTATGAAGATAAAAATTACATAACCAGACTCAACGTCACTTACACTATACACCGCTTACTCTAGTTCACGGGGTGTTTTTGAGATGACAGGTTCCCTTTAAGCTTTTTAAAAGTTGGGTGGTATGTGTGTAGTGTATATATGGTGTATTTATGTATGTATACCATGTATATGGTGTATTTATGTGTGTTGCATATATATTGTGTATGTATATGTGAACATGTGTTGTGACTCCCTGTGTCCGCCGTTGAGTAGGGGACCTGTTAAAAATTTGAATCCTACCCCTGCTAGTGGGGTACCACAGGGGTTAGTATTGTATTTCTCAAAACTGAACTGGCCTATATTTCGATTAGAGATGAGCGAATCGAAGCTGACGAAGTGGAATTCATTACGAATTTCATGGAAAAATTCGATTCGCAAAGAAAGTGAATTTCAAGGCGATTCGTAGTAACAATTTTTTTTTTTTCCTAAAATGGCCGCAAGCACATGGCATGACATGGGGGAAGGATTTCTGGGACAAAGAAGTAAACACCCACAATGCGATCACATGCAGACATGTAGCCAATTAGCAGCCAGCCAGCTCCTGTGATGTCACAGCCCTATAAATAGCTCTGCAGCGCTGGAATCCTGCTATTGATTTTTAGACCAGAGACATACGTCAGGAGAGATAGGGCAAGTGAAAGAAAACTACAGAAAAGAAATGAGGAGATCAGGGATAGATAATCTGAATTGCAGGGATAGGAGAGGGACGATTTCTAGACAGAAAATCAGGCAGTGAAATCGCTATTCTGGTACACTGTGCAGCAGTGAGTGGGCATAGGGGTTAGCCGGTTATACAGCACTGCACTCTGTTCTAAAGGCTGTTTTGGGGTGCTTTATTCAAAGAAGCACCACTAGTATCGCTTTTTGCAGTGCAGTAAGAGGGTCAGAGCCTTGTTTGGGGTACATTAAAAAAAAAAAAATTAAATAAAATAAAATTTAAAAAAATATCTTTTGGGTTGTGTTTGGGGAAAAACATATATAATCCGTGATTGGCAGCTTGTAAATGTGAAAGAAATAGTTGCGGCGTTATTTGCCATACAAATAGACAAGCGCCATATAGTGCTAAATTCTTCAGTGTAGTTTAATTGCCAAAAAAAAACAGTGAATCCGTGTTTATGGGGTTGTTCTTTTAAATAACTATTTGCGGCATTATTCGCCATCCAAACAGAAAAGCGTGATATTGTGCTAACGTACTCAGTGCAGTTGAGTTGCCAAAAAAACAGTAAATCCCTGTTTATGGGTTTCTTCGTTTTAAATAACTATTTGCGGCGTTATTCACCATCCAATCTGAACAGCGTGATATTGTGCTAACGTACTCTGTGAAGTTGACTTGCCAAAAAAACTGTGAATCCGTGTTTGTGGGTTTTTTCATTTAAAATAACTATTTGCGGCGTTATTCACCATCAAAACAGAAAAGCGTGATATTGTGCTAACGTAGTCAGTGAAGTTGAATTACCAAAAAAAACAGTGAATCCGTGTTTGTGGGGTTGTTAGTTTTAAATAACTATTTGTGCCATTATTCGCCATCCAAACAGAAAAGCGTGATATTGTGCAAACGTAGTCAGTGAAGTTGACTTGCCAAAAAACAGTGAATCCGTGTTTGTGGGTTTGTTCATTTAAAATAACTAATTGCGGCGTTATTCGCCATCCAAACAGAAAAGCGTGATATAGTGCTAACATAGTCAGTGACGTTGACTTGCCAAAAAAACTGTGAATCTGTGTTTGTGGGGTTGTTAGTTTTAAATAACTATTTGTGCCGTTATTCGCCATCCAAACAGAAAAGCGTGATATAGTGCTAACGTAGTCAGTGAAGTTGACTTGCCAAAAAAACTGTGAATCCGTGTTTGTGGGTTTGTTCATTTAAAATAACTATTTGCGGCGTTATTCACCATCCAAACAGAAAAGCGTGATATTGTGCTAACGTAGTCAGTGAAGTTGAATTGCCAAAAAAACTGTGAATCTGTGTTTGTGGGGTTGTTAGTTTTAAATAACTATTTGCGGCGTTATTCGCCATCCAAACAGAAAAGCGTAATATTGTGCTAACGTAGTCAGTGAAGTTGACTTGCCAAAAAAACTGTGAATCCGTGTTTGAAGGTTGTTAGTTTTAAACTAGATTTGCATTTCCAGGAGAAAATATATAGTGCTTGAAAAGGGCGCACCTTTAACAGTGACTTCCAGAGTGCACCTGTGTGACTGCCCCTTTAAGAGTGTCTGCTCCTTTAAGGGTAACTATGCCTTTAAGAGTTACTGTCCCTTTAAGAGTGACTATCCCTTTAAGAGTGTCTGTCCCTTTAAGAGAGATTGCCCCTTTAAGAGTGGCTGCCCTTTTAAGAGTGACTGTCCCATTCAGAGTGGCTGCCCCTTTAAGAGAGACTATCCCTTTAATAGTCTGCCTCTTTAAGAGTGACTGTCCCTTTAAGAGTGTCTGTCCCTTTAAGAGTGTCTGTCCCTTTAAGAGTGTCTGTACCTTTAAGAGTGTATGTCCCTTTAAGAGTGTCTGTCCCTTTAAGAGTGTCTGTCCCTTTAAGAGCGGCTGCCCATTTAATATGCCCCTTTATATATTATGCCCCTTTAAGAGCGACTACCCCTTTAGGAGTGTCTGCTCCTTTAAGAGTAACCATCCCTTAAAGAGTGATTGCCCCGTTAAGAGCGGCTGCCCCTTTAAGAGTGTCTGCCCCTTTAAGAGTAACTGTCTCTTTAAGAGCAGCTGCCCCTTTTAGAGCGGCTATCATTTTAAGAGTGGCTACCCCTTTAAAAGTGACTGCCCCTTTAAGAGCAACTGTTTCTTTAATAGTGACTGTCCCTTTAAGAGTCACTACCCCTTTAAGAGCGACTGCCCCTTTAAGAGTGTCTGCTCCTTTAAGAGTAACCATCCCTTAAAGAGCGATTGCCTCGTTAAGAGCAGCTGCCCCTTTAAGAGGGACTTTCCCTTTAAGAGTGTCTGCCCCTTTTAGAGTGACTGCCGCTTTAAGAGTGTCTGTCCCTTTAAGTGTCTGTCCCTTTAAGTGTCTGTCCCTTTAAGTGTCTGTCCCTTTAAGTGTAACTGCCCTTATAAGAGTAACTGCCCCTTTAAGAGTAACTGCCCTTTTAAGAGTAACTGCCCCTTTAAGAGTAACTGTCACTTTGAGTTGCTGCCCCTTTAAGAGTGGCTGCCCCTTTAAGAGTTCCTGTCTTTTTAAGAGTGACTGTCTCTTTAAGAGTGGCTACACCTTTCAGAGTGGTTGTCCCTTTAAGAGGGACTGACCCTTTTTAGAGTGACTATCCCTTTAAGAGTATCTATCCCTTTAAAAATGACTGCCCCTTTAAGAGCGCTTATCCTTTAAGAGTGACTGCCCCTTTAAGAGTGACTGCCCCTTTAAGAGTGACTGCCCCTTTAAGAGTGACTGCCCCTTTAAGAGCGACTGCCCCTTTAAGAGCGACTGACCCTTTAGAAGCGACTACCCCAGTAAGAGCATCTGCCCCTTTAAGAGCATATGTCCCTTTAAGAGTGTCTACCTATTTAAAAGTTACTGTCCCTTTAAGAGTGTCTGCCCTATTAAGAGTGCTGCCCCTTTAAGGGTTACTATCCCTTTGAGAGTGTCTATCCCTGTAAAAGTGACTGCCCCTTTAAGAGGGATTGCCCATTTAAAAGTGGCAGCCCCTTTAAGAGCGACTGCCCCTTTAAGAGAGACTATCCCTTTAAGAGCGACTGCCCCTTTAAGAGTGATTGTCCCTTTAAGAGTCACTCTGGTAAGCCCCTTGAAGTTTGACTCTGCGCTCAGCTGAGGGGGCGAAACGGCCATGCTGTCTGTTAACACATGGGGACTCGGCGGCCATTTTGTGACTCTCACAGGTGCAAGTCTCTTTCAGCATAAATAGACTGTTTAACAGAATCCAAAATGGCGGATTAACCCCTCTTCTGCCAGTGTGTCCCCCGAGGCCTGTGATCACGGCTCTTTATAACAGACATGTGAATGCCCCCTTATCCTCTGGTCTGGGGAATCTCCCCTGTATATTATGCCTAGATATCTCTAAGACTTCTCCACTGTGTGGATGCTGTGCCATATATGGCGCTGCCTATTTGCATATTGAGCTGTGATTGGCTGATTGGTCTCTATTCAACTTCTCCATTCATTCCTATGCAACCCTTATCCTTAGGTCTGGGTGAGCTCCTCAATATATCTAAGACTTCTGCAGTGTGTGGATGCTGTGCCATATATGGTGTTGCTATTTGCATATTCACTGTGATTGGCTGATTGGTCTCCACTCTAGCCTCTCCATTCATTCCTATGGGGAATTTTTTTGGGTTTAACCTGTGATATCTTAAAAACGACAAATCCGATCGACTCCAAAAATACATAGCACACCTGTCACCATCAAGGGCTTCGAAACGCACTTTGAACGGAGTCTGTACGCCAAGCGGTTCGGGCTGTATTAATTGCAGAAATTTACGGAGAAGAATAATAATAATAAGAATAAGAATAAGAATAAAGAAAAGGAATAACAGTATAGTGCTTTTCAAGCACTATAATAAGAAGAATAAGAATAAGAATAAAGAAAAGGAATAACAGTATAGTGCTTTTCAAGCACTATAATAACTAGATTTGCATTTCCAGGAGAAAATACATAGTGCTTGAAAAGGGTGCACCTTTAACAGTGACTTCCAGAGTATACCTTTGTGACTGCCCCTTTAAGAGTAACTGTCCCTTTAAGGGTAACTACCCCTGTAAGAGTGTCTGTCCCTTTAAGATTGACTATCCCTTTAAGAGGGACTGTCCCTTTAAGAGGGACTGCCCCTTTAAGAGGGTTTACACCTTTAAGAGTGACTGCCCCTTTAAGAGTGTCCCTTTAAGAGTAACTGCCCCTTTAAGAGTAACTGCCCCTTTAAGAGTAACTGCCCCTTTAAGAGTTGCTGCCACTTTGAGTTGCTGCCCCTTTAAGAGTTGCTGCCACTTTGAGTTGCTGCCCCTTTAAGAGTGGCTGCCCCTTTAAGAGGGACTGTCCCTTTAAGAGTTCCTGTCTTTTTAAGAGCGATGGTCTCTTTAAGTGCGGCTGCCCCTTTAAGAGCGGCTTCCCCTTTAAGAGCAGCTGCCTCTTTAAGAGTGACTGTCACTTTTTGAGTGACTGCTTCTTTAAGAGTGTATGCCCCTTTAAGAGTTTGCCCCTTTAAGAGTGACTGTCCCTTTAA
>ONZH01001869.1:0-52282 GCA_900303285.1 Rhinella marina | reverse complement strand
TAATTTGTGTATTCCAAAAGGTAAAAGTATGCTTTAGCGTAAAGAGTACGGAATATAATTCACAAAACAAAAAGCCATTCATGAATTCCTTCTGGCTTCTAACATAATGGAAAAAAACCTTGATTTTATAATGTACTAGAAAACAAAAACTTTTTGTCCAATAGTTTAATTCCATAGAGCAGAAAACATATTGAGAGCACAAGTCTTGTAATTCTCCCTTGGAGGAACCATCTGCTTTCTTGTATAATCTTGTTCATTAAGTTATACTAATGAGTGCAGCATAATCACTGTAGCTGATATAGATTAACAATTGTTTTATATGTAGAGTAATATTTTTTGCAGGTTACTGGAGCTCTCAGCTCATTATATGCAATTTATATCAATTTGCTAATAGTTATGTTGTATATAGGGTCTGCCTTACTGAAAAGGATAAAGGATTATTGGTTAAATTGATGACCTTATGTTCATACAACTTGAATATGTTGTTATTACTATTATAAGCTTACAATGTGACCTGGATTTTCTAAAAACGGTTGTTTTTGGAGTACTATCTTGGAGTACCTCAATGAAAATAAGTCAATAACATTATATCAGCATGGTTTCGTGAGGGATCGGTCATGTCAAACTAATTTAATCAGTTTCTCTGAGGAGGTAAATTCCATATGTGACAGGGGTGAGTCAATAGATGTCGTATATCTGGACTTTACCAAAGCATTTGATATTGTGCCACATAAAAAGTTAGTATATGAAATCAGAATGCTTGGACTGGGAGAGAATGTCTGTATGTGGGTAAGTAACTGGCTCAGTGATAGAAAACAGAGGGTGGTTATTAACGGCACATACTCAGATTGGGTGACTGTCACTAGTGGGGTACCACAGGGTCAGTATTAGGCTCTATTCTCTGTAGAAGGCTTGCCAGTAAAATATCAATTTTTGCAGATGCCACTTAACTGTGTAAAGTAATTAAAACAGAAGAGGATAGTATACTGCTACAGATGGATCTGGATAGACTGGAGGCTTGGGCAGAGAAGTGGAAGATGAGGTTTAACAATGACAAATGTAAGGTTATGCACATGGGAAGGAATAATGCAAGTCACCAGTACATACTAAATGGTAAAACACTGGGTAACACTGACATGGCAAAGGACTTAGGAATTTTAGTGGACAGCAAACTAAGCTGTAGAAACCAGTGTCAGACAGCTGCTGCCAAGGCCATTAAGATAATGGATTGCATCAAAAGGGGCATAGATGCCCGTGATGAGAACATAGTCCTGCCAGAGCTGTTTTCAGAACCATTGCACTCTATGGGGCTATTCACATGATTGTCTTTTGACCAGCCAGTGAATAGTGGGCAGCAAAAAATAGGACATGCTCATTTTTGACCATTTTCACAGCCAGACAGACCTCATTGAAATCAATGGGGCTGTTTTTAAGAGCCGTTTAGACAGGAGTGCACCTGTGTAATACTCCCCTTATCCACTTGCACACACAGGGACAATTGCTCCTCAATGAATGCAGCAGGAGCGCAGGTCCTGCTGTCTACAGTGAAAAGCGAATATCCCTGTGCATATAAGTGGTTAAATTTTTTTTTTTTTTTTTTTATGCCTTTGATTGTCAAATTATTTGGATAAATATCTGAACCTCACATTGAATTCACAGCTCAAACCTCTTTGTTGCATCCTTACACTATCAGTGCCAGAGAAGTGGGCCATTTTATGTATGGAGGCATATATATCTACCATTACAGAATATATGCTACTGGGGGTACTATGGGAAGCCACTTATAATACTGTTGGTACTACTGGGGCACTATTGGGGCCACTGATAATACTAAAGGCACTATTTTGGACAATTTATAATTTATAATACTGGGGGGCATAACATATAATGAGGGAACTGCAGTTGTTTGTATTTTAAAAAAAATGAAATTCAGCAGTTTTTAATGGCCATTTTAATGACTGCTAAAAAAGAAGCAACATACTGATTTAAAAATTGATAGAAAATGGATACACACACTGATGCAAAATGGACATACTGTACAAAAAAAGTGAAAGTGTATCCTTTTTTAATGGATGTTTTTTCACTGTTGTGTGAATATACCCTATAAAACTTAAAGTGAATGCAAAATTGATTTCAAACAGTTCATTCATGACACCTTTTTCTCCTTGAACTGCTTATCCACATATCATGTATTAATCTAAGCAAAACTTGAAAGATGAACATGAGTTTCTTAGTATATAGTTTTAATCACAATGCTAACTTCACAACCTCTTTGAAGTGGAAGTCTCTATGTTATTTGGTATGGCACTGCATGGTGATAGTGGCAGGATAACACCTGCAGAGAGTTTGACCCAGTAGCCCAGAATCTCACCAATGACAACCACATTGGCCCACAGGCAGAGCAGGACAGCAACAACAGCCAAGATGGAGTACAACAACATGGTGGTCCAGCAGTGCCAGACCTCACTGACAGGAGGGTGAAGATCACAGAAAGGACTGTTAGAAACAGCCCTCTACATCTTGTAGGTCTCACAGCTGAAGTGATCTTTCATTAAGGATAACTTAATGTGTATGAGATAGAGGTGTTTGCAACAGCGGTGTGTGTGTATATATATATATATATATATATATATATATATATATATATATAAAGTGTGTGTGTTAGCTGCGTGACAGACTGTCTTTGTTATGCGTGTATGCAGAATGGCTGTGTATGTCATCTGTGTAGCAGTGCTGTGTTTGTGAGGTGTGTATTTTGCAGACTAGTGTGTGCACATATATATTTCAGATGGGCATGCTGCTGTGTATGTATAATTTGCTTACTGCACTGCTGTATGTGTGTATAATGTTCATACTGTAGAGCTCAGTGTATGTATTTGTATAATGTAATGATCATGGAGAGTAAAAAAAAAAAAACCTAAAAAAAAATAATCTAGCAGACCTAGCATGTAGGGACACTACAGAACAATGATAGGAGACACTTTTACTTGGATACACTCAATGAAGTGACTCAATGCACCATTACTGTTTGTTATAATGGTCAGCAGATGACACACAATGTTAAACAAAACTATTAACCCATTCTACGTGAGACCCCAAAGTTCATGGCCTTGACCTTTCCACTTTATTAAACCATCAAGGAAGGTTTACTAAGTAGAATTTTTTTTCTTATTTTCTCTTGTCTAAACCTGGGGTGCGTCTTAAAGTCCAAAAAATAAGGTAGTTTAGGCAGAAAGTGATACTATTTCCAACTTTATTTTTTTCTGATTGCAATGGACAATTGACCACTCTTGGCATTCATTTGTACAGATGAGGCTACTGTGTATCACAGATTATATGATATATTATTTGACTTGATTTTGTTTTTTACTTCAAAGTATGTAGAGGATTTGGAATAAGTGAAACAAGTTCTCAAGGGAAAGCCATGCTCTCAAGCTTTTAGAAGTAAACTCAATATTTTAAAGACCAATGCAATAAATGAATTCCTCTTTCTAACCTCCTTCCAAGAACGGATGTTAATCCCTTCACATCAGCCATACGGCTATATACATCCTATCTGCACATACCCCTGCACAACATGGGGTAGATAGCACATATATAAACGTTATGGCAGCTCTTTAATCCAAGCGCTGCAAAACGCTTGGATTAAAGTTTCTGCCCCTGGACTACCACTGACAGTGTACAGTTCAGTAATGCCGGCAAGGGACCAATCAGAGTGGTCCCTTGCCGGCGATCGATCCGATTGGTTAGTCTCTGCAGACTAACCAACCGGATTGCGGCAGTGTAAAAACGCCGGTTTCAGGCTCTGATCTGCACTATGCAGATGAGAGCCTGAAATCAGGTAATATGTGCTCCTTGCACCAGTCTGTGTCCCCAATCTATGAGGCCCCCTGCCCTGATATGTGCCCCCTAATGTGTCCTGCAGTGCACCGCTCGTGTTCCCCCATGCTTCGACCGTGCACCTTCTGTGCCTACTCCGGCTGTGACCCATCTGTGCTGGCCATACCGCCCCTCTTTTCTGGCCCTGCCCCATTTGTGCCCCCTGCCCCTATTGTCATTCCCCTGACCCTGTTGCATTCCTTCTGCTGTATATGATAGCGGCAGCTCCGTTCCTGAGCCGCCGCTATCAGCAGCGAGTGTCAACTGTATGCAATCTGCGGCATCCAAGGGGTTAACAGAGGGAGGGGGCTCCCTCTCTTAACCATTGGGCTGCCGTGCTGCGATGACAGCGGCTCGATGGTTGCAATGACAACTGGACGCCTTGCAAAGGCGTCCAGTGTTGCCATCTACCAGTGTACTGATAGTACTATACTTTGCAATGCAAGAACATTGCAAAGTATAGTACAGCCATCAGCCCCACTGGATCTACAAGATCCAAGTGGGACTTGATAAAAAAAAGTGTGAAAATAAAAAAGTAAAAAATAAATGTAAAAAAAAAATTATAAAAATGTAAATTAAAAATAAAATAAGTTGCCTTTTCCTATATCCGCCCATTTATAAGAGATTAAAAATAAAAAAATAAACTACAAATAATTAGTATTGCCACGTCCATAATGACCTGATCTACAAGATCATCATGGTACTAATCCCGTGTGGTAAATGCTGTACAAAATAAAAATAAAAAACAATGGCAGAATTGCTGTTTTTTTTCCTTCACCTCCCAAAAACAATTTAATAAAAAGTGATCAAAAAGTAAAATGCATCCCAAAAATGATACCAACAAAAACTACAGCCCATCACACAAAAAAATAAGCCCTCATACAACTATGTTGCCGAAAAAATAAATAAGTTATGGGTCTTAGATTTTCGTGATGCAAAAAAAAATATCGTAGAACCTGAAAAAAACAATACAAATTTGGTGTCGCCATAACCATATCAACCCACAGAATAAATTCATCATATCAAATATACCACATGGAGAACCCCATAAAAAATAAAAAACACTGACAGAAATGCAATTTTTGCCCACTTCACCTCCTAAAAAATTGAATAAAAAGTGCTCAAAAAGTCATATAAACCCCAAAATTGTATGAGTAAAAATTATAGCCCGTCCTACAAAAAACAAACCTCACACAGGTACATTGACAGAAAAATGAAAAAGTTAGGGGTTGATTCGGTGATGCAAAAAAAAAAAAAAAAAAGTTTAATAAAAAATGATTTTATGATGTAAAAGTGGTTTACCATGACTAAAACAATATAAATTTGGTATCACCTGAACCATATCAACCCACAGAATAAAAGTATCTTATCGAATATACCACATGAAGAACCCCATAAACAATAAAAATAAAAAACACTGGCAGAATTGTAATATTATCCCACTTCACCTCATAAAAAAATTAAATAAAAAGTGATCAAAAAGTCATATGTACCCCAAAATGGTACTATTAGAAACTATAGCCCATCCCGCAAAAAAATGAGCCCCCACACAGCTTAGCCAACAAAAAAATAAAAAAGCTGTGGCTCTTAAAATCTATTTCAGCAAATTCCATGTTAGGAAATGCAGATGCCGCTCCTTTCCTTTTGAATTCTGCCATCTGCTCATACAGCAGTTTACGACCTCATATGGGGTGTTGCCGTATTCAGGAGAAAATGGGTAACAAATTATGGGGTGCATTTGCTCCTGTTATCCCTGGTTAAAGTGAAAAATTGGCTTTAAGGGACTTTTTCTTGTAAAAAAAAAAAAAAACTTTTTCATTTTCATGGCCAAGTGTTTCTAAATATTATGAAACGCCTCTGAGGTCAAAGTGGTCAGTAAACCCCTCAATGAGTTATTTGAGGGGTGTAGTTTCCAAAATGGGTTCACTTTTTGGGGGTTTCTACTATAGGAGCGCCCTAGTGTGCCTTCAAATATGACACGGCACCCAAAAGCCCTTCCAGCAAAATCTGCTCTCCAAAAACTGTATGTTGTTCCTTTCCTTCTGAGAACTGCCGTGCGCCTATACAGCTGTTTACGAGCATAAATGGGGCGTTTTTGTAAGCTAAAAGGTTCGTTTTGCTGTTAACTCTTGCTGTGTTATAGTAAAAACTGGATTAAAATTAAAAATCTGCACAAAAACTGAAAATGATAAATTTCACCTCAAATTTCCTTTAATTTTTGTGGAACACCTAAAGGGTTAACATAGTTTGTAAAGCCACTTTTGAATAATTTGAGGGGTCTAGTTTCTAAAATGAGGTAATTTTGTTATATAAAGGCCTCAAAGTGACTTCAGAACTGAACTGGTCCTTGAAAAAGTCGGAAAATTTGAAAATTGCTTCTTAAATTCTAAGCCTTCTAACCCCCTAAAAAAATAAAATGTAATTTTCAAAATGATGCCAACATAAAGTAGACATATAGGGAATCTTAAATAAAAACTATCTAATGAGGTATCACTATCTGTCTTTAAGACACAGAAATTCAAATTTAGTAAATTAGAATGTTTTGCAAATTTTCTGTAAATTTGGGATTTTTTATAATATAAAGGTAAAATATATCGACCCAAATTTTCCCCTAACATCAAGTACGAGATGTCACGAGAAAACAATCTCAGAATGACTTGGATAAGTAAAAGCATTCCAAAGTTAATAGCACATAAAGTGACACGTCAGATTTGCAAAATTAGACCTTGTCACAGAGGTAAAAAATAGCTTGGTCTTAAAAGGGTTAAACATCTCGTTAGTTTATAGGATTCTATTTTAGATGCTATTTTATAAATTAACCTCTCTTATTATACTTGATGCTTCTCTACACAATTGATTAAGCTGTTTGCGTTTTGTATTCTTAGCATTATATGGGAAGGTGCACTTCCACAGTTTTACTGGTATTTGGGTTATAACCTGTGAAACTTCTCTGTAAATTTCCTTGTATCTTAGTAAATTAACCCCATGAAAAGATTGTGCTACTCCTCTTCCCCATGAAATAAACATACAGGAGGAGATTTATCAAAATTGGTACAAAGGAAAACTGGCTTAGTTGTCCATGGCAACCAATCAAATTACACCTTTCATTGTTCAGAGCTCCTTCTAAACAAAGCCAGTTTCCCTTTGCACCAGTTTTGCTAAATCTCCACCATAATGTATAGGTCTTCAAGACAATACTATGGCTTTACATTGTATATATTGGTATATAGGGCATATTCTGCTTGCATAAGTCCAAAGAAAACAGGAAGAACCAGTACTTGTCATTGGATGTTTTGTCAACCAGTCACTTGGCACATTTTATGACCAGCAACTCTTTTGCTGCTGTGTAATCCTCTCCTATTTAATATTTTCTTTGGGGCAATTGCTATCTAAAGACTGATTTACAATTGTTTGCCCATTTTTTGGGAAAAAATGTTACAAGAAATGCACTTTTACTTGGGGACCGTTTTGCAGGAGCTGAAGGGCGAGGAATAATCCCTTGTACTGGAGACCGTATGTTAGAGGGGCCTGAAGGGGGGGTGGGTGATATTATTTACATGGGACTGTATGCTGGAGGGGCTAAAGGCAGGGGAGGTGATATTATTTTACATGGGACTGTTTGCAAGAAGGGCTGAAGGCAGATGGAGTGATGTATTTTACATGGGACTGTATGCTGGAGGAGTTGAAGGCAGGGGGAGTGATGTATTTTACATGGGACTGTATGTTGGAGTGGCTGAAGGCCGTGGAGTGATGTATTTTACATGGGACTGTATGTTGGAGGGGCTGAAGGCAGGGAAGTGATGTATTTTACATGGGACTGTATGCTGGAGGGACTGAAGGCAGAGGGAGTGATGAATTTTACATGGGACTGTATGTTGGAGGGTCTGAAGGCAGGGGAGTGATGTAGTTTACGTGGGACTGTATGCTGGAGGGGCTGAAGGCCGGGGAGTGATGTATTTTACATGGGACTGTATGTTGGAGCGGCTGAAGGCCGGGGAGTGATGTATTTTACATGGCACTGTATGCTGGAGGAGCTAAAGGCAGGGGGAGTGATGTATTTTACATGGGACTGTACGCTGGAGGGGCTGAATGCAGGAGGAGTGATGTATTTTACATTGGACTGTATGCTAGATGGGCTGAAGGCTGAGAAGTGATTTATCTTACATGGGACTGTATGTTGGAGGGGCTGAAGGCAGGGAGAGTGATGTAACTGTATGCTGGATATTAACCCCTTCAACCCCGGGCCTGTTTTCACCTTCATGCCCAGGCGATTTTGTGCACATCTGACATGTGTCACTTTATGTGGTAATAACTTTGGAACGCTTTTACTTATCCAGGCCATTCTAAGACTGTTTTCTTGTGACACATTGTACTTCATGACAGTCATAAATTTGAGTCAATATATTTCACCCTTATTTATGAAAAAATCCCAAATTTACCAAAAATTTGGAAAAATTTGCAAATTTTCAAATTTCAATTTCTCTACTTTCAAAATACACAGTAATACCTCTAAAAATAGGTATTATTTTACATTCCCCATATGTCTACTTTATGTTGGCATCATTTTGTAAATGTCATTTTACTTTTTTTAGGACGTTAGAGGGCTTAGAAGTTTAGAAGCCATTTTTCAAATTTTCACCAAATTTTCCAAAACCATTTTTTTAAGCACCAATTCAGATATAAAGTGATTTTGAGGGGCTTACATAATGAAACCCCCCATAAATGACCCCATTTTAGAAACTACACCCCTCAAGTTATAAAAAACTACTGTTACAAACTTTGTTAACCCTTGAGGTGTTCCACAAGAATTAAAGGAAAATGGAGGTGAAATTTCAAAATTTCACTTTTTTGGTAGATTATTCATGTTAATAATTTTTTTCTTGCAACACAGCAAGGGTTAACAGCAAACTAAACCTCAATATACATTACTCTGATTCTGCAGTTTACAGAAATGCCCCATATGTGGTGGTAAACGTCTCTATGGGTTTGTGGCAGTGGTCAGAAAGAAAGGAGTGCCATACGGATTTTGGAGGCAGATTTTGCTAGAATAGTTTTTAGGCACCATTTTGTAATTGAGAGACCCTGACGTACCCCGACAGTGGAAACCCTCAAAAAGTGACCCCATTTTGGAAACTACACCCTTCAAAGAATATATTAAGGGGGGTACTGGCCACTTTGGCCCCCTAAGCGTTTTATGGAATTTGGAAACACTTGGCTGTGAAAATGAAAAGTTTCATGTCTTCCAATAAAATGTTGCTTTAGCCCCAAATTTTTCATTTTCACAAGAGGTAACAGGAGAAAAGCACCCCATAATTTGTTACCCATTTTCTCCTGAATACGGCAACATGCCATATGTGGTGGTAAACTGGTGTGGGGGCACATGGCAGGACTCAAAACAGAAGGAGTGCCATATGGATTTTGCAGAACAGATTTTGATGGATTGGTTTGCGGGAGCCACTGATTTTTTATTTTTTGAGTTATTGTCTTATGTGGGGGCTCATTTTTTGCGGGACGAGATGACGGTTTGATTGGTACCATTTTGGCGTACATAAGACTTTTTGATCGCTTGGTATTACAGTTTTTGTGAGTCAAGGTGAAAACAAATAGCTGTTTTGGCATGGTTTTTTTTAAATTTTTTTTTACAACATTCACCTCGGGGGCTATCTCATGTAATATTTTTATAGAGCAGGTTGTTACGGACGCGACAATACCCAATATGTCTAACTTTTTAATTTTTGGATAGTTTTACACATTAGATTTATTTTTTGAACAGAATAAAATCATTATTTTGTGTTGCCATTTTCAAAGAGCCATAGTTTTTTAAGTTTTCAGGCGATTGTCTCAGTTAGGGTATCGTTTTTGCAGGACAAGATGACGGTTTGATTGGTACCATTTTGGGGTAAATACACCTTTTTGATCACCTGCTATTACACTTTTTGTGAGGCAAGAGGGAAAAAATGGTTGTTTTGGCATAGTTTTTATTTTTTGCAGCATTCACCCGGGGGGCCATCTCATGTAATATTTTTATAGAGCAGGTTTTTACAGACGCGACGATACCCAATATGTCTAACTTTTTAATTTTTGGATAGTTTTACACATTAGATTTATTTTTTGAACAGAATAAAATCATTATTTTGTGTTGCCATTTTCAAAGAGCCATTTTTTTTTAAGTTTTCAGGCGATTGTCTCAGGTAGGGTATCGTTTTTGCAGGACAAGATGACGGTTTGATTGGTACCATTTTGGGGTAAATACGCCTTTTTGATCGCCTGCTATTACACTTTATGTGAGGCAAAAGGGAAACAAATGTCTGTTTTGGCTTAGTTTTTTTAAAATTTTTTTTACAGAATTCGCCTGGGGGGCCATCTCATGCAATATTTTTATAGAGCAGGTTGTTACGGATGCGGCGATACCCAATATGTGTATAATTTTTATTTTTGGAAAGTTTTACACATTAGATACATTTTTGAACAAAATAAAATATTTTTTGTGTTGCCATTTTCTGGAAGCCATATTTTTTTTATTTTTCAGGCGATTGTCTTAGGTAGGGTCTCATTTTTTGCGGGACAAGATGACGGTTTGATTGGTACCATTTTGCGGTACATAAGCTTTTTTGATCACCTGCTATTACACTTTTTGTAAGGGAAGGTGACCAAAAAATGTCTGTTTTGGCACAGTTTTTTTTTTTTTTTTTTACTGCGCGCACCTGACTGGGTGGATCATGTGCTATTTTTATGGAGACGGTCGATACGGACACGGCGATACCTAATATGTATATTTTTTTCACTATTTTTTACAATTTTTTTAAATATTATTTTGTAAAAATGATGCTTTTTGGGGGGGGAACTTTTTTTTGTAAAACTTTATTTTTTTCACTTTTTTTACTTTCTTATTTTACACTTTTTTTTCACTTTTGGGGGTCTGATCCCCTTACAATACATTACAATACTTCTGTATTGTAATGCATTGGCTGGAAGTGTATTACTCAATGTAATATACTTCCAGCACACTCCCTGTGAGATCCAGGGGGCTGGATCTCACAGGCTTCCGTAGATAGCAGCCGGATGCCTAAGGAAGGCATCCGGCTGCTATCTCAGCCATCGAGTCCCCGTCACAGCAGAGCGGGGACCCGATGGCAACCCCTTCCGACCGCCCGCATCGCATGTGCCACGGTCAGCGCTGACTGCGGCACATGAAGGGTTAATGCGCCGGCATCGGTGTTTTCACCGATGCTGGCGCATTCCTCAGGGGTCCGGCACCTGGGCACAGCCGGACTCCCGACTCTGATCGGGCGGGCGCAGCTCCTGCACCCGCCCGATCAGCGCTCAGTAATAGTACGGCTCTGGGCGTCTAGCACCTTGCTGCAGCGCCGTACTATTACGGCGCTGGTTGCCAAGGGGTTAATAATAATAATAATAATACAGAGGGACATTATATATTATAATTATACAGAGGGCATTATACTTATGGGCACTACCGGGGAGGGGAGGTCTGTTATCTGAGGATGATAATAAAGTGATGAATCTAAAAATTCTTCTGTGAAACTCTGCAGAGACGAAACACGGCTGAAAGAAGATATCATGGCGGTCTTATCTCTGAATGAAGACGCTGAGGAAAGAGTCTACATCACAGGAGACTTCACTGGATGTAACAGGTACTGTATGTGGTGCTGTATTCTCCTGTATATTTCATAGCAATGTACATAATTTTTTTTTGTTTTGGGGGGGGGAAGAGAGGTGGATGTAGAATTTGGTCCACACTGCCGAAGCCTGACCCCAGACTTCAGGTCACACAGTGTGTGTTCTGAATTCTGGGGCTTCACACCCATCTACTACATTATCTGTAGTTATTACTGTGTTATCTGTGCTGTTACATAGGACTGCAGGTGACATCTACTACATTATCTGTACTCAGAGAGGTATCACTGTGTTATCTGTGGTGTTACATAGGACTGCAGGTAACATCTACTACATTATCTGTACTCAGAGAGTTATCACTGAGTTATCTGTGGTGTTACATAGGACTGCAGGTAACATCTACTACATTATCTGTACTCAGAGAGTTAGCACTGTGTTATCTCTGGTGTTACACAGGACTACAGGTGATATCTACTACATTACCTGTAGTCAGAGAGTTATCACTGTATTGTCCATGGTGTTGCATAGGACTGCAAGTAACATCTACTACATTATCTGTACTCAGAGAGAGAGTTTTCACTGTGTTGTCTGTGGTGTTACGTAGGACTGCAGGTGACATCTACTACATTATCTGTACTCAGAGAGTTATCACTGTGTTATCTGTGGTGTTACATAGGACTGCAGGTGACATCTACTACATTATCTGTACTCAGAGAGTTATCACTGTGTTATCTGTGGTGTTACACAGGACTGCAGGTGATATCTACTACATTATCTGTACTCAGAGAGTTATCACTGAGTTATCTATGGTGTTACATAGGACTGCAGGTAACATCTACTACATTATCTGTACTCAGAGAGTTAGCACTGAGTTATCTGTGATGTTAAGGTCCTTTTACACGGGCCGATTATCGGCCGAAAAATCGTTCCTAGGAACGCTAGTGCCGATAATCGGCCCGTGTAAAAGTGGCCGTAATCAGCCGACGAACGAGCAAAACGCTCGTTCATCGGCTGATTGGATCTTTTGTAGAAACCAAAAGATCCAATCTGTCGGGCGCACATCGCCCTGTGTAAACAGGTGATGTGCGCCTGACAGTATGGAGCTTCCCGGCCGCACGAGCGATACAGCAATCACTCGTGCGGCCCGGCGCTCGATTCGTCAGGCCGTGTAAAGGCTCCCTGCCCGAGCGCCGATATCGCTGATCGGCGCTCGGGCAGGGAGAATAATCGGCCCGTCAAAAAAGGGCCTTTACATAGGACTGTAGGTGATATCTACTACATTATCTGTAGTCAGAGAGTTATCACTGTATTGTCCATGGTGTTACATAGGACTGCAAGTAACATCTACTAAATTATCTGTACTCAGAGAGTTATCACTGTGTTATCTGTGGTGTTATACTTATCCCCATTAATCAACTATGATTAACACTAGACCCTTTTAGGGATCCCCCAACATATACTTTATTTGTGAATAAATAAAACTTAACTTTTATTGAATTAAACTAAATGTCCAATGTACAAAAAGAAAATAAGTTAAAATTATCAGTTGTTTGTGTCACTTTCAATCATTTATGTCCAGATTCTCCTGGGATGTTAGACACAAGTGCTGTTTGCAAATATTCACATCTGTGATTAGTCAAGGGTTATAATCTAACCATTTATACCTGTGTTTCTACCAGTGAACTGGTTATATTGCTGTAGGGGATGCTAATTCTCACTGAAACCTCTGTTGTTTTATATTAGGGTAGGGACATGTGTATACTTCTATGTCTAATCCCTACTATCAAGTGAGAAAAGCTGTCTGAAGGAGGTAAATGCAAACTGTGCTTTGCTAAATACCAGACGCGATCTGAGCACTGCTATGAAATAAAATGTGCTGCCTAGGAGGGGTTAATACAGACTGTACTGTGTTATCTCTGGCAGGAGTGTACCTGCTCAGTATCAGTCAGTTGAACTCTTCACTGACTATCACAGACTCCCCGCTCCGCTCCATTCAGCAAGCGCTCAGTGCTATGTAAACATTGCGTTCCTAATCAGCTGCACGTAAGTGACATTAGAGACATTAGCTCCGCTATCCTCCTATCCTAACTACCAGGCACTGGTACAAGATTAACCCTATTGTTGGATTCTCCAGCTTCCCTCATGTATCTATTAGGGCACTCAACTGGCTAAAAACCACGCTATCACCCTCCCGACATGTTTCACCGCGTATAGCGGCTTTGTCAGGGGAAAAAGGTGTATACATAGGACTGCAGGTGACATCTATTACATTATCTGTACTCAGAGAGCTATCACTGTGTTATCTGTGGTGTTACATAGGACTGCAGGTGATATCTACTACATTATCTGTACTCAGAGAGTTATCACTGAGTTATCTGTGGTGTTACATAGGACTGCAGGTAACATATACTACATTATCTGTACTCAGAGAGAGAGTTATCACTGTGTTATCTGTGGTGTTATGTAGGACTGCAGGTAACATCTACTATATTATCTGTACTCAGAGTTATCACTGTTATCTGTGGTGTTACATAGGACTGCAGGTGACATCTACTACATTATCTGTACTCAGAGAGTTATCACCGTGTTATCTGTGGTGTTACATAGGTCTGCAGGTGAAATCTACTACATTATCTGCACTCAGAGAGTTATCACTGTGTTATCTGTGGTGTTACATAGGACTGCAGGTGACATCTACTACATTATCTGTACTCAGAGTTATCACTGTATTGTCCATGGTGTTACATAGGACTGCAGGTAACATCAACTACATTATCTGTACTCAGAGAGTTATCACGGTGTTATCTGTGGTGTTACATAGGACTGCAGGTGACATCTTATGCATTATTTGTAAAAAAAAAAGGGGGGCTGGATCTCACAGGCTTTCGTAGATAGCAGCCGGATGCCTAAGGAAGGCATCCGGCTGCTATCTCAGCCATCGGGTCCCCGTCACAGCAGAGCGGGGACCCGATGGCAACCCCTTCCGACCGCCCGCATCGCATGTGCCGCGGTCAGTGCTGACCGCGGCACATGAAGGGTTAATGCGCCGGCATCGGTGTTTTCACTGATGCTGGCGCATTCCTCAGGGGTCCGGCACCTGGGCACAGCTGGACTCCCGACTCTGATCGGCCGGGCGCAGCTTTCTATAGGATAGGAAATAATTAAATCACATGACACAGCTGATGACCTGAAGGAAGTGGATAACTCCAAAATACAGTCACCATTAAAAGGATTACCTTCACCACAATTTATGTCTTGTAACAGGCCGGAGAATAAAAATAAATCAGTGGGAGTGCTTCTTTAAAGGGAATCTATCATCATAATTTTCTATTTTTTTATTTTCCTAATGTCCCCATTAGCTTGCTGTCAGGTATCAAAGCTGCACCGAAATACACAGTCCAAACTGCTGTGCTAAGATAATGGAGAATAATCATGTGTGCATGACCAATAATCCTGCCATTGCATTTCGACGCAGCTCTGAGCACTGACACAGGGGCCAGTAGGAAATTAAAGAATAGTGATCTGGACTTCTTGTCTGCAGTACTGCTTACATACCACTGCAGATTGCAGATAATAGTCCAAGTTTGTGGTGACAGAGTGCCTTTAATCTCACAGTATTCTCATTAATATGCTGAACTTTTCCACCAAACTGGTAGCTAGTTTTGCAAAATGTCCTAATAAAATGTAACCTAAAATGATACCATAGTAGAGATATAGAGAAATATGCAGCACTCTTCAATTGTGGAAATTCCGATTTTATTCATCCTGCAGCATACAATGCGACTGATCTTTATCAAGCTTGATAAAGACCAGTAATGGTCGAAACGTCGCATTGTATGCTGCTGGTTGAGTAAAATCGGAATTTCCACAATTGAAGAGTGCTGCGGATTTCTCTATATCTCTACTACATTAAAAGGACCCTCAGCCAGGATCTCCATCCGCGAGCACCAACTTTGAATTAGACCTAAGATTAGGTACCATAACTACTGGTATGTTGTTTCCGACATTGGGATTTGTAGTGCTGCTTATCCTTTATTCTAAAATTATACCATAGCATTCAACATTATGTGCAACCTTGATATACTTTGCTTGCCTTACATTTCTACAATAGGTTATTTTTGTCCTTTTTTTTTATCATTCTTGTTGTTCGTATAATTGATTTTAAAATTACATTGTCTACAGTGTGTAGAATCCCTCATTATTCAAATCTCTTTCTGAGGTCACCTCATACCGTATGTATACATTTTCACAAAGGATCTACCATAGAGCATTCTGCATTGGATTAGTGAGTTGCTTCTTTTGAAGGAAATGCTATCTATGACTTAATTTACTTTCCTGTGTCCTTTGTCAGCAGCCAGAGTGGAACTCATTTGTGTTGGTGGTGGGATCAGAGTTAATTAGAGGTCAAAGCCCTTCACAAGAATATTCAGAAATAGAAGCGTCAACCTACGCACTAATGTTCAGAGGGAAAAAACACTGACATTTCATGTAACATTTGGAACTGCGAAACATTTGCACCAGCTGTAAATGTAACATCAATGTTTGTAGTGTGTATGCATAACTAATTGCAAATTGCAAGATCTGAAATGCGAAATTCACACAATGGTAGATAGATGTAGCAGAGCTTAAACAGTTTTTTTTTTTTTTACTTTATTCATGTGTGTTGTACATGTATAGTCAAAAAACTGATATTTGTCTACAGTTTTCTATAAAACCATATACCATCAATATGAATTGTGCCAAATGACAAACTTTACTTTTAGAATTGATTCACGCAAATAGCGTTTTGTAAGGTTTTTGTGGCTTTTTTCCTAGCAAATGTTACCTTAAAGTGTAACCATAATTTTTTTTTTGTAATGTGTAGGGGCAGTGATACTGACCATTCTTGTAATATACTTTAATTACTGAAATAGTACATTTCTATTGGCTCTAATGCAACGTTCCCTGTCTTCTGTTTACTTAAAGACATTATCCAACCCCTATAATGACCCTCTTAATGCCGGGCCCCTCATATAGGTTATACTCGCCCTGCTCCCCGGCACCTGTTCCCTTCACAGCTGTCACTGTATATCCCCATTGTGCGGATCAAAACATCGGGCGACGGGGGGAGCAGCCAATAGAACCATGCAATGGGGATGAGCCTCCCTAGCATCACCCGCGATACTAGGGAGGCTCGTTCCCATGCCCAGCTATTGGCTGCTCCCCCCTCGCCTGATGTTTTGATCCGAGCAACGGGTAGATGCAGCGGCGGAATTGCCGGAGGGATCAGGAGCGACACGGGTGTCGGAAAGCAGCGTAAATATAACCTATATGAGGGGCCTGAGCATTGGGGGGGGGGTCATTATAACTATATATGCTGCACATCTCGTATCTTCACAGCATAGATAATTGCCTTACCCCAAAGATAAAAGTCTATGGGAGGGAGACCTTGGGGGCCATTCAACTGCTACACGATGATGTGTTTCCCTCTTTTTTTGCATTGAAGCTGGCACGTTCCTTCAGTTTTTCCAGCAAGATGGTGTACCACCTCATTATGGGTGTCAGGTCCGAGCATTCCTAGATGAACAGTTTCCTGGAAAGTGGATTGGTCGTCGTGGGCCAGTTGAATGGCCCCCAAGTAGAGATGAGCGAACATGCTCGAAACGAGCACTGTACCGCTCGGTTCCCCTGCGCTCGCATGGGCGCAGGCAGCCGCTTCTGTCCTCCTGAGGAGGACGGACGCGGCTTCCTGTGCCCATGCGAGCGCAGGGGAGCCGAGTGGTACAGTGCTCGTTCCGAGCACGTTCGCTCATCTCTACCCCCAAGGTCTCCCGATCTGACTCCCTTAGACTTTTATCTTTGGGGGTCATCTGAAGGCAATTGTCTATGCTGTAAAGATATGAGATGTGCAGCACCTGAAACTATGGATACTGGAAGCCTGTGCTAGCATTTCTTCTGCGGTGTTGCTATAAGTGTGTGAAGAGTGGGAGAAGAGGGTTGCATTGACAATCCAACACAATGACCTCACTTTGAACACATTTTATAAGTGGTCAGAAACTTGTAAATAACTCATTAAAGAATAAAGTTCCATTTAAACCAAGCATACCATCGTTTTTCTTGTGAAATTCTCAATAAGTTTGATGTGTCACATGACCCTCTTCCCATTGAAAAAAAACTAAAGTTGGATCCAAAATGGCTGACTTCAAAATGGCCGCCATGGTCACCACCCATCTAAAAAAGTTTCCCCCCTCCCATATACTAATGTGCCACAAGGGGGGAGGAAGTTAATATCACCAACCATTCCCATTTTATTTAGGTGTATCCATATAAATGGCCCACCCTGTAGTTTAAAGGGGTTGTCCGAGTTATGAAAAAAAACATATAGCACTGTAAATCTGATGAGCAGCAATATATAACTAAGTTAAGAAAGTTTAAGGCAAAAAAAAATCTATATTTCCTCATTTCCCTGTTTCTCTTCTGGCCTTTGTTTACCTGCAGTAATAACAATCTTAGCCCCTCCCCCTTCCTGCTCTGCAAAGGTTAGTGAATACAAGAGCTGCCCTGAGTGACATGTCTGTCTGCTGGCATACTCAGCAGCATGTTGTATGTGTAGGACTACAAATCCCAGCTGTATGTACAATGACACTGCTGATATACACAGGAACTTCCCCCTACCTGTTCTTGTGGAATACAATTCTTCTACAGCTCCTGTGTTAAAGCCTTGAGCTCTCAGTGCGTTCTGGCTGAAGGGGTTAATGTTTTATCTGATGGAATCCAGGGAGAGAGCCGATAGCAGCTCGACAGTGCAGGGGGGCGGGGCCAGTGACGTCTCGTGTACAGACTGTTATCTGATCTCTGAGGCTTGTGCATGAAACATCACAGAACAGGGAGATAAGCTGACATCACAGGTCATGTGACCCTCAGTGAACTCTGAGAAACCAGCAGCTTTAGAAGCACAAAGTGTATGGGAAAGTTGTTATACTTGACAAGTTAGTAACATACAAAGAACAAAAAAATAACTCAGACAACCCCTTTAACTACTTACAATGTCTTAAACTTTCTTTTATAGTACTTTTATCATCATCAGATATTATTTTCTTTTACCATCAATAAGTTTTTATTTGGTTTTGTAATTTTCATAATAAAACAGTAGACAAGTTATATTGCAAATTATTCAATACAGACATACAACGTTGGAAATTTATTATATCCATTATATCCATTCAATGTCACATGGAAGTTTTACATCCAAAATAAAAGCTTTTTTCAACTGTTGTCATGTTGCGTGTTATTTGAATTATGTCCAGACAAATTAAGAGAAGGTAAAATGATAGACAAAAATTAAAAAAAAAACAAAAAAAAAACAGAAGAACATTGCACTCATAGTTTAACAGTAACTATGTTGGATAGGAGGAGATAGCCTAGTTGGAAGATATAGCTGAGTGGGTAGACGATAACCACACCTGCCAGCGAGAAACAAACCTAGGGTAAGTATGGATCATAAGGGCCAACATCTTTTCATGGGCACATGTGGTATTCACTATAGTTATTATTTCCTGTAATGGAGGGAGTATTGGTGTTTTCCAGTATCTGGTGATGGCCAACTTCGTGGAAAGCAGTATATGTGCTAGTATTGTGCGAGCATGAACTGGGATCTCTGCCATTCTGAGGAAGAGCAATGCTAGTTCAATAGAGGGGTTGATTTGGATCCCAGATATAGCGCTGAATAGGGAGAAACTGCTTTGCCATAGTGTCTGTAGAAGAGGACATGCCCATAGAATGTGGGTCAGTGTCCCCTTGGATCCACACCCTCTCCAGCATAGGAAGGACGTACCAGGGTATATGTGGCTCAACCTTTCTGGGGTAAAGTACCAACGAAGGGTAGTCTTAACATATGCTTCATAGTGAGACACACAAGTAAATGTTTTTGCACTAAACTTCAATGCGAATGACCAGTTGTGAGGAGTAAACGTCTTCCCTATTTCTTTTTCCCATGTTAGGAATGGGCTAGATTTAGTAAATGTCATTCTTGAGCTTAAAATGTCATAGATAGGTTTTAGATTTTTTGGGAAGGGTTTTGTTGCGGTCCACATTGTAAATATTTTTGCACATGCCTGGAGTGTACAGATGTCATCAGATTGTAGTAGATGTCTGATTCTAAGGTATTTATAGAAGTCTGAATGAGGTATATGGAATTGCTCATGGAGAGCAGAGAATTCTTTTAAATGGGAGTGATCAAAGAGGTAGGAGATAGAGTCAAGACCTCTGGAGATCCATGGTTGTAGATCCGAGTCAGGGACATAACAATTCACAGTTGTCAATGGGGTTGAGGAACGGACAGAAATTTTAGAAGAGGCTGTTTTGGAGTGGAATAATTTCCATATGGTGAGTGAGGTAGACACAAAATACGTTCATGCGCCTATTGGAGCGCCGGGGTTCAGAGATGCAATCAAAAGTGCTCTCAGGCATTTGCCCGGCACCCCAGAGGATTCTATATGGAGCCAATGGTGGGAGATATCTCCTTCCCACCATTCTCTAAGAAAGCTCATGTGGGTAGAGACATAATAGTTATGGATGTTAGGGAGACCAAGTCCGCCCACATATTTATGTTTGTAAAGTATGGTATGAGCTATTCTAGGTTTTTTAGATGCCCAGAGATATGTGAGAAACAGTTTTTGGAGTTTCGAAAAGAAATAGGCGGTTAATAGTATAGGCACCGTGCGGAATGTATAGAGTATTTTGGGAAGGGTCAACATCTGGAAGGCAGCTATTCTGCCTAACCAGGAGACCTCTTGTTTTGCAAATTTAGCCAGATCTTTCTCTATGGTATCAAGTAGGGGTACATAGTTAAGCGGGTACAGAAGTTTAATCCGCCTCGGTACTTTCGTGCCCAGGTATTGTACATGATTGGACTGCCAGTCCAGATTGAAACTGGAGCGGAGGGGAGATAGCACCTCAGGGGGTACATTGATAGGCAGAGCTTGCGATTTTTGTACATTCAGTTTGTAGTGGGAGAGAGAGACAAATTTGTTGATGATCTCCAGTGCTGCTGCGAGCGAGGTTCTTGGAGAGCTTAGAATGAGAATGATGTCGTCAGCATACAGTGAGAGTTTGTGGGTCCTGCCCCCTATTGTAATACCATATATTTCGTCAGATAGACGTATGGCTTGTGCTAGTGGTTCAATGGATATTATAAAAATAAGAGGAGATAAGGGACAACCCTGACGGGTTCCATTAGTTATGGGAAAGGGTGAGGAGAGGGTATTATTGACATAGACCTGTGCAGATGGGTTTTTATATAAGGCTTGAGCGCCCCCTGCACTCCCATAGACCTCAACACCGAGAAAGCGAACAACCAATTAATACGGTCGAACGCCTTCTCAGCGTCAAGTGTGACCAACAGGGTCTCTCCCCCCGACCTCCCTACATGGTCCAGGATATTCAGTACTCTTCTAGTGTTTCCTATTATTTGTCTATTTTTAATGAATCCCGATTGGTCGCTATTAATTAGAGAAGGAAGAATAGGAGCTAGTCTTAATGCCAAGACTTTTGCGTACAACTTTAGATCAGTGTTCAACAGTAATATAGGTCTGAAGTTTTGGGGAGAATCAGGGGATTTCCCTGGCTTGGGTATAGTCACTATGATTGCTTTTAGCATCTCCTGAGGTAATGTCCCAGAGTCAAAGCCCTTTTGAAGGGCTATTGATAGGTGCGGGGTAAGAATGTCATTGAAGGTTTTATAGTAACAATTTGAAAGGCCATCTGGACCCGGGGATTTATGTAAGGGAAGGGATTTAATAATCTTTTGGAGTTCGGGAGCAGTGATAGGGGAACTAATCTGATCCAATTGGGAGGTGGAAATAGTGGGCAGGTTGAGGGAGTTCAGGAAGGATTGAATGTCAGAATCCGATATAGGCGGTAAATTCTCCGAGGCGCTCAGATTATATAAGGAGGAGTAATATTTCTGAAAACTATTCGCTATCCCTAGGGGGTCAAGAATCTTAGTTCCACCTTGTTGTGATTGGATAAATGGGATCCTAGCTTTTGCTGCACGGGTTTTAAGGCGAGAAGCAAGCAGTTTCCCTACCTTGTTGTTTTGGGAGTAATATTTTGTTTTACATTTTTTAAGGTTTTTTTCATAGCTATGGAGCATACATTCTCTTAGTTGAATTCTTAAGTTTTGTAGTTGGTCAGAAAACTGAGGGGATAATTTGTTCATCTTTTCAAGGTCTGCTATTAAGCGTAGAAGGTCAGATGTTTTTTTTATCTCTTTCCCGTTTAGCTCTATGTCCCAATTTTATAAAAATGCCTCTAATGAACGCTTTGTGTGCATTCCAAAGGGTTAGGGGGCAAGATACAGACCCTACATTATGTTGAAAAAACTCTAGAAGCTTGGATTCCAATTCTTTTTTGTAAGCAGGGTGTGACATCAAAAAGGAATTGTCATGCCAAAGACCACTATGTGGGGGGGAGTGAGTTTCTCTAATGGTAAGAGTAACCGCTGCGTGGTCGGACCACTTAATTAATCCAATGGTGGAGTCAGTAACATTTGGGAGCAGGGATCTGCTAACCAGGAAGAGGTCTATTCTAGAATAAGATTGGTGGGCTGTGGAGTAAAAGGTGTAGTCCCTTTCCTGTAAATGTTGAATGCGCCACACATCATATACTTCTTCCTGATGAGCCCAGCGCGCCAAGGGGGAACCCACATTCTGCCTCGTCGATGTGGTGTCTATAGAATGATCCCAGACAAGGTTGAAATCACCACATATCAGCAAGTGACCTTTTTTTACTTTCTCAATTTTTTGGGCTAATTTGTGCAGGAATCGGAGCATGGGTATTAGGAGCATACTGTATATAGTTACTATCGTGTAGTTAATATTGTTAAGAGAACACACAATGATAATGTATCTTCCTGCCTCATCAATCACCTTTTCAATAAGATGGTAGGCTAAGGTGTCTCTGATGGCAATGAGAACTCCCCTGCATTTCTTGTGGTAGTGAGACTGAAGCACAGTAGGGAAGTTATGGTGCTTTAATCTGTGGCTGTCTTTTGCTAGAATGTGGGTTTCCTGGGTGCACAGGACATCACAGTGTAACTCTAAAGCTTCCTGCCACAGAAATGCTCTTTTGGGAGCACAATTTAGGCCCCTGACATTCAATGAAGCTACCTTAATAGCCATGGGTAACATAGGATAACATTGCTAAATGTACATACATATTTTTCCAGAGGCCCAGGGTGGAGGGCCCCAAAACAGGCCCCCCCAACCTGCACCCCCCAAGAGTCTCCCCCCTCCCTCCCTCGCCCAATACCCCAAATGAGATCAGAAGTGAAGAAAGTGCAGTTTCCTCCTGTAGAGCCGAGTGTCCATGAGTGCGAATAACTTGAATTGTAAACTGAAACGAAAGAACAAAGAAATGCAAACAAAGAAAACAGAGAAAGTAAAGGCGACCAGGTATGTCACCTCTGAAAAGTGGGAATTGTCTGTCGTGAAGAGCCAAGGCGTATCATTCCAGACTAAAGAGCACCCCAAGTTGCCAAGAATAGTCTTAGTGCTTAGTGCCTCTTCTGGGTTCCACTACTTGCCATTCTTTTTCTAAGTGCCCAGGAGGAGGGACACGTCCAGAAATGAATTCCAGAATGTCTATATTCCAGGATGATAGGAGGGTTTTGCCTTCTTCCAGCGTCTTCACTGTGTGGAGGGACCCCTCTTTAGAGATAAGCAATTTGACTGGAAATCCCCAGCGGAAGGCAATTTTGTGGTCACGGAGGGTTAGGGTTATGGGAGCTAGATGCCTACGCTGACGCAGAGTGGCTGCGGACAAGTCTGCGTATAGTTTCACCGATTGATACGGAGAGGGTAAGGAAGGCTGTTTCCTAGTTTCAGCCAGGAGTAGTTCCTTAATGTGGTAATAATGAAGCCTCGCCAGGACATCCCTAGAGATTGTAGCAGGGAGATGACTGGGTTTCGGCACCCTGTGAGCCCTGTCCAACACTACATCTTGTGCTGTGAGGGTAGGTATTATCGCTTGAAAAAGAGAGCACAGGTATGTCTTCAGGTCTGAGTTAGAGACAGTCTCAGGGATGCCATGGAACTTGATATTGTTCCTACGTGACCTGTCTTCAAGGTCATTGATTTTGGCCTATAATTTCTCCACTTCAGATGTCAACTCATTGTGCGAGTCCACTAGGTTGTTATGGGAGGTGGCAAAGTCCCCCATTTTGCTGTCAATATGTGACACCCTAGGGGCTAGGCTTTGGATTGCGGCCTGGAGTGGGGATATGAGCGAGTGCATATCTGACTGTAGGGTTTTGCTCACCTCTAATAGCATCTCTTTAATTAGAGATCCCGATGCTGGCTGTTTAGAAGGATTGAATTGCTCCAAGTTGGGAATAGAGCGAAGATTAACAGGAGTAGCTGGCGAGTCACTCACCAAGGCAGGGGATATGTTTTGGTCTTGCCGGCGCTGCTTCCTTTTAGCTGGGCTGTTGGAGGCTGAAGGGGAAGATGGCGGCTGCCACGTGGGAGAGCGGGCTGCGACGGGGTCGGCGGGGCCGCTGGAGCGGGGAGACATCTGCTGCCTATGGTGGTCGGAGGTAGGTGCAGCGTGTACTGGAGATCCTCCGTCTTCTGCTGGTGAGGACTGGCTCCTGACTGAGGATATCGGCGAGGAGGAGGGAGAAGCAGAGGCCTGCTGTTCCGGCGGGAAAGTCCCTTGCTACGTAGTGGTATCTTCTCCTTCTCGTTCTTTGTCAAAATAGAAGTCCAATTTGCCTTGTTGTTGCCTAGTTCTCTTCCCTCTGGCCATGGCTGGGGAGTATAAGGTGTTAGGCTCAAATCGTGGGCAATTAAGCAGGATAATGCTTGGAAAAAGTCGCTGGGTGCAGGAGCTCTAGTTTCATGCGGCCATCCGCCTCAGCTGCCAAGCCACGTCCCCATTATTTTCTTTTATATTTATGTAATAATTTCAAATTTTACATTTAAAAAATTGCATAAACAGATCACCTCTCCCCCCCACTTAATTAATTCTTAATTAATCAAGTGGACTTAATTTAGTTAACTTAATTCCTTATTTTTCATAGAGCATTCTTTCATACAAAATAAATATGGAATTCTAATTCATGACCATCTTGACCCAGAAGCAATTTAGTTTAGAAAAGTGTTGCAATAAATGGTCAGCCACACACCTAAGGCATTTGGGACATGTGGATTACAAACAATCTGAGAAGATAAAATTTTGGGTCTACAAGAAACCTTGGTTATGGGAGAAAGATAGAATTGACCTAAGAATCTCATGCCATTAATTCTTCCTCCCACTTTTGGATGGATTTCTGCCTTTCATCCTGAGCCTTCATACTATTATATAATTTAGATAGCACTACTTTTCTATTTGTTTTGTTTCAGTTACATGATCATAAAATTGTGCTTGATCTATATAAAACTTCTTTTTTCTTTTGACTGATTTTATAGCACATTTCTGGGTCAGAGACCCCATTTCCATCAGCATTTGAAATAGTTTCATCTTGCTGTCCAAAACAGATCTGAGACAAGTTTAAAATATCTAAAATATCTCCCTCAAAATCCATCAGCTCCTCAAACTAATAATTCAACAAATTTTCACACCCAGAAGAACCCTTGTTTTGATCCATTTTTAATGCAATAACTCACATTTATAGAGACCTTTATACAGATGTTTACATTGATGTCTTAATTCCAATAGCTGGCACATATTTAAGTGTCTTGTTTGACTATGTAACTCAACTAAAGGCCCTTTTACACGGGCCGATGTGTCTCCCTGCCCGAGCGCCGATCAGCGATATCGGCGCTCGGGCAGGGAGCCTTTACACGGCCCGATGAATCGAGCGCCGGGCCGCACGAGTGATCGCTGTATCGCTCGTGCGGCCGGGAAGCTCCATACTGTCAGGCGCACATCGCCTGTTTACACAGGCCGATGTGCGCCCGACAGATTGGATCTTTTGTAGAAACCAAAAGATCCAATCAGCCGACGAACGAGCGTTTTGCTCGTTCGTCGGCTGACTAGGGCCACTTTTACACGGACCGATTATCGGCACTAGCGTTCCTAGGAACGATTTTTCGGCCGATAATCGGCCCGTGTAAAAGGACCTTAACAAAGTGTGGAAAGTATTCTCATACCCATTAACTAGACACTGTTAATGATCAACCTGTCTGAATACTGACCTACCAGGGCTCACACAATTATATAATTAATCAAACCACAAAAGAACTACTTTGTATGCCCCAATAAATTACCATGTAATCAACCATAGTTAAACAAAACTTTATGGCAATCCAATTATAAAAAATACACGGCATCAAGATCCACCACAAGATAAAAACAAAAGGAGAGACCATCAAGGGACACTGGGGTAGGGGTTAGTGTATAGGTATATCAGGACACATGTCCAGCAGGAACATCTAACAATGGTGTCTTCAATTCAAGTTAATTCACAACAATAGGTAGATAAATTACCACAAATCCAATAAAGTGCTTATATAAAATATTTCATGTAATAGTCACAATGCCTGTGCAAACAGTATAACTAATAAAGTGCTCATACAGAATATTCCATCTGATAGTTAAAGTGCCTGTGCAAAAACTAAGCTACCTTCCGCTTATGCCGCCCATCTCCCTACCATACCAGTGTCCCCCACTTACCCAACGCGTTTCGCCTGCCGGCTTCGTCAGGGGAGTGAGGGACAGTCGCGTGGTTGCCCCTTTATATATAGCCCAATTTAGTTTAATATGTTGCACCTGATCTTTCCTTACCGACATCTCATGGATACAGCATAAAGACGCTGGAAAACATGGCGTCACCTAGTGAAGCCTGATCATGTGATCCTATCCCGGCAGGCGTCATATTCCTGCAAGACCTTCTAGGTCTCGCTGGGTTAACCTGTATGCGTACGCAATGGTAATTAACCTCGATCACTCTACAAGCGTACGCAGCAACTATTCGCGCACGTCAAGCAATGTTATCCCCACGCATGCGCACCACTGGTTGGCATGCATCAAATAGTATCACTCTGGCTAGAAGAATACCATTGCACATGTCAAAACACAATACAGACGCCTGCATAACGGAAAAATATATAAATAAATTGGGGAGGTAGAGTGAGGTTAAGACCAGAACGTAATTATACAAACCACGTAATTACATCAACGACAACCTATCCGCCGTCAAAGAATATAATGCGTATTCAACCTTGCTGTATACATGGGATGACCGACAAAGACCGTATCATAAAGTCCATAGAAAGACATAATTATTATCTGCTGTACATGTCCAACAAGACAAAATTCACCAGAAAAAAGTTTTCTATTTTCGTATCCACCTACTATATTATGCACATAAAAGTGAAATCCCCATGTTAATAAAAATATGTGAAATGTATAATTGAAAAATAGATAACACAATTAAATAAATAAAAAACTACAAAACATCACCACATTGTGAACCTACAAAATGTGTATTACAATCACTTTTTATGTTCTTATATTTTTATTTTTATATTTTTAATATCGCTATGCCATAACAAAATGTCAACCTATAGAGAATAGTGGGAGCCATATAGCACCACTATTGTTCTACTCAAAATACGCATTATATTCTTTGACGGTGGATACAACTCCCAGCATGCTTGGACAGCCTACAGCTATCAGCCTAAACAGGGCATGGTGGGAGTTGTAGTTTCACAACAGCTGGAGGGTCGCAGGTTGAGCATCACTGGTCTAGCACATAAAATCCCAATAAAATACAATTAAGTTTGTGGTGTAATATAAAAAAATGTGAAAAAGTTGAAGAGGTATAAAGATGGTGTAAAAGTAGACTAGACAATTTACAGATCTATGGGGTCATTTATCCATCTGAAATACGCCTAAATTAGGTATATTTTCGGCGCACAGTGCGCCACAATCTGCAACTACTCTCTGCTCACGCCAGGTCTAAAATTGTGGGCGTGGTGTGGGTGTTGAAGGGGACAGGCCAACAGGCCCGTCTCAATTACCATTTTCTATATCTGTTTTAGGCGTAGAAAAGGGTCTAAATGTAAGACAGCTTGGAAGCTATCTTACATTCAGAACTGGCGGAGGATCCGCTGGAGTTATGAAGAGGCCAGCACTAGTGATGATCGAGCACTGCGATGCTTGGGTGCTCTGGCCGAACACTTGGTGGTGCTCAAGTGCTCGGCCGAGCACCCGAGTATAATGGAAGTCAATGGGAGAACACCAGGCACCCCCTGCTCTGCAGAGGGTAGGGTGTCTGGTTGATAGGGAAACATGAGAAAATGGTGGAAACACCACAGAAATGGTTAGGGAACAGCATGGGGAGGATGTCTGGATGCATCTTGGACACCGAAGTTGCTGCTGTTAACGATGATGTCCGAGTATTACGCCACTTTTAAGGAATGACAAAAATACCCCCCCCCCCCCAAAACCGAAGACAACATCGATTTTAGAGGAAACATTGTTAGGAAACATATATTTACTTGTACGTAAAGCGCAAGTAGCAGCACGCCCTCACCCCTAATGTTTTACACTGTCAGATCACCAGCAGGCACTCGCCCCGAATATTTTACACGGTCAGCTCAGCAGCAGGCACTCGCCCCTAATGTTTTAGATGGTCAGATCAGAAGCAGACCCTCACCCCAAATGTTTTTGGGTGTCAGAAGCACTGAAAGTCAACTTGTCAGGAGGAGGACCAGAGTGAAGTAGTGGAAGAGGAGGTGGTGGACGATGAAATCACTGGCCTAACATGGTAGGGAGGCAAGCTGAGCGAGGACAGCAGTACAGAGGGGGAAGGATCCGCAGAACTGCAACAGGCTGGAAGAGGTGGTGGGGTGGCAAAAGGGAGAAGGCAGGCCACACCAACAAGTGTGGACGATAAAAGAATTGTCATTTGCAACCTGTGCCGTACCAAAATGAGCAGGGGCATTAACACTAGCAACCTGACCATCACCAGCATGATCCTCATGGCAGCAAAGCACCCAAATAGGTGGGCCAAATGCCTGTATCCACAATCGGTGTCTGCGGGTCACACCACTGCCTCCTCTTCCCTGTGTTACATGCTAGCCAAGTTTTTTGGGAAAGACCACGGCACTCAGTAAAGTAATATGCTTATATGGGTTTATTTAATCCATCTAAGTTGTATTAACAATAAATTTAGGCCAACGTTTTGGTCATACCTGACCTTGATCGCGGCCGTTACATGGTAAGTATAAGGAGTGGAGGATGGACGTCTCCGCTCTGCTGGCATGTGCAGTATAACCTTTCTGTATCCTAAATACCTGACATCCAGTGTATTTTTTTCTGCTGTTATTCATATAATGTATCACGTTTGCGCAATCAGGCACAGATAGTATAGGGATAGGATTTGGCTAGCCAGGGATAGTTGTTCTTGACAACTAAAGAGTAGAACAAGGTGGGATGGCACTACACCAACAATCCTGTATACAATTCCGGTATGGTGGACATCATGGGAAAAAGATCGTAGATACCGGTGGTGCACAGCTTCCAACAGGAAAGTCCAGATAATAATGCAGTAATCACGTAGAAAAGAAGAAGCGGCAACTCACCAAAGGTATCTTCTTGTTTATTTTTGTGGCAAAACACTTACAGTAAAAGTGCAGGGGGGCGGACGGACAGTATCACACCTCGCGGCGGGCGTCAGGCGACGGCCATTTCACGCGGAATCACGCTTCGTCAGGCCTGTGACAGGGATAGTTGTTCTGTTGAATAGACCCAAAAGTCCTTTTAAGGACTTTTCTTATATCTGGCTGCAATATTGTTATTCTTGATGGTCAAAATTTGCGCAAGTTTGCCTAATATTAACACCAGCTGCGCAGCGTGTGCAGTACAATGTTTGTTTCTACTATATACCTGACATTTATTGCGTTTCTTTCTGCCGCTAATCACGGTGACATTACATGTGCAGGACAATGTATGGTTCTCCTATGTACCTGACATTTATTGCGTTTCTTTCTGCCGCTAATCACGGTGACATTACATGTGCAAGACAATGTATGTTTTTGTCACATCTGGGCGCAGGGCGCCACTACACTCACCCTGTCGGCGGGGTCACCCCTCTCGGCGGCTGCTGTCTGTTTTCCTCCACAAACGTCTAATGCGGTGATTTCAGCAGCCAGCACCGAATCTGCAATAACTGTACTCTCACTCCATCTAGGGGCTGGCAGACGGTACTGCGGATCCTATACCTTCTGTGGAACAGTCATTAGTCCTGCACTTGAATCCTATCTAGAGGCCTATTTAAGGCAGCTCTGTGCGCCTGTCTGATGCCAGAGTATCAGGTCTTTTTCTCAGTGTACTCCCTCTCTTCAGTTGTTCCTGTTCAGCTCCTGTTGTTCCAGTCTTCAGTTGCTTCTCGTCTCAGCTAGCCTACTGCTGATCCAGTCCTCGGCTGTTTCCACTGCTTCCACATGGCAATGCGACCTGCAAGTCTCCGGCCGCTCAAGTCCAACCTGCTTTGCGGCGGGCTCTGGTGAAAACCTGGGGGCTTGTTAGACTCTGCACGCCAGTACTTGTTAGTACTTCGGAAGCTGGCAAAACGAAACTACATCCAGCCAGCAAGGATAGTGACAGTTTCTCCTATGTACCTGACATTTATTGTGTTTCTTTCTGCCGCTAATCACGTTGACATTACATGTGCAGGACAATGTATGTTTCTTCTATGTACCTGACATTTATTGCGTTTCTTTCTGCCACTAATCACGGTGACATTACATGTGCAGGACAATGTATGTTTCTGCTATATACCTGACATTTATTGCGTTATTTTCTGCCACTAATGTCGCCCTGATTAGTAATGTCGCCTTTAATAGCCACAGAAAAAAATACATCGGATTTCTGTTATTTGGAATACACAAATGGTAGACAGCAGACGCTGAAAAGGTGGTGTTAAGGTCAGGCAACCTTGCGCAATTTTTAACCCACCACAAAAATAATATATTGCAGCCAGATATAACAATGGACTTTTGTGTCTTTTGAATAGAGCAACTAGCCCTGCCTAGCCAAATCCTATCCCTACACTCTAAGTCCCTCCTTGCGCAAATGTTATACAGCAGACTCAAATGAGGAACTGCAGCCTTTGAACAGAACAACTAGCCCTACCTAGCCAAATCCTATCCCTACACTATATGTCCCTCCTTGCACAAATGTTATGCAGCAGATGCAAATGAGGAACTGCGGTCTTAATTAACGGCAGAAAAAATAGCAACGGATGTCAGGTATATACTACAGTAAGGTTCTAATGCACACACTGTGCACATGGTGTTAGCGTCAGGCACACTTGCGCTCTTTTTGCCCCAAATAAAAAAAAAATGCAGCCAGATATAACAATGGACTTTTGTGTCTTTTGAACATGACAACTAGCCCTGCCTAGCCAAATCCTATCTCTACACTATATGTGCCTCCTTGCGCAAATATTATACAGCAGACGCAGATGAGGAACTGTGGACTTAATTAACGGTAGAAAAATAGCAACGGATGTCAGGTATATAGACTACAGAAAGGTTCTAATGCACACGCTGTGCACGTGGTGTTAGCGTCAGGCACACTTGCGTTCTTTTTGACCTAAAATTAAAAAAAAAATGCAGCCAGCTGTTTTTTGAACAGAACTACTAGCCCTGCCTAGCCAAATCCTATCCCTACACTATAAGTCCCTCCTTGCGCAAATGTTATACAGCAGATGTAAAAGAGGTACTGCGGACTTAATTAACAGCAGAAAAAATAGAAAAGGATGTCAGGTATATAGTATACAGAGAGTAATACACCATGCACCAGCTGCACAGGTGGCGTTAATGTCAGGTCACCTTGCGCAATTTTTAACCCCTTAAAAAATATTCATATGTATTGCAGCAAGATATAATAGCCCTTAAAAGGGCTTTTGGGTCTTTTGAAAAGAAATACTATCCCTGCCTAGCATTCTTCTCTCCCTACACTATCTGTCCCTCCTTGCAGCAGCTCTCCCTGACTATAGCACCCGATGACGCATTCCCAGCCAGCCAATCACTGTAATGCCAGTAGCGAAGATGGCTACAGCATTACAGTGAATGCCAGTACCTCCCCGCACACTAATTGGCTAATTGGCGTGCGGGGAGGGGACTCGAGCATGGCGCTTGAGCACACGCGGTGTTCGGCCGAACACCGCATGATCACGAGTGCCGTCATGTTCGGCCGAATACCATATTCAGCTGAACAAGTTCGCTCACACTTTATAACTTCGAACCACTGCCAGCTTAGGGCCTTATTAAGACAGACGTCTAAAACGCCGATCTTAATAAATGTGCCCCATAATATCCAATTTAGTACTGTCATAATATAGGGAATGATGAATATGGATCAGAAATACACCAGTTGCTACCACTGATGACCACAGATATTTTAACTATTACATGTATAGGCTACGGGGGGAAATTATCATGAGACTGAAGGCAGTTTTGTTTGAATCTGCATTTCCATTATTTGCACATTGATTAAATAGTGCATATTGTTCAATACGTTTGGTGCATTTTTGAATATGCCTAGAGATATTACTCCACTTTTTATGCCATCCACTGCTGGAGTAAAAGTGTAACATTTTTGCAACATTTTAATTACTTAAATGTGGTCTAACATAGCTGACCATGTCCACTTTTCTAAACTGCAGTGAGTGATGTCACAAAAGGTCAGTTTTTTTGCACAAGGAAGACCAAAAAGTTGCAAAAGACTCCTTTTGTGACTTTTTGAAGTCATAGTTCTAGAGTTTTTTTTATACATCCCCTTATATGTGATAATCTATGCAAGAAATAATTTGCATCTGTGGAAAAGGGGCACTCTAAATTGGATTGGAAGGATAAATGCACAGAAGCTAGATGCACGGTGTTTTATTGTTATTGCAATGACATAAATATAGAGGTCACAGCAGTCACAGTTGTGACTGGCCTCACAAGCCTGTGAGGCCCGCAGGAGCCCCCCACCATATTAAAGGAAATGTGTCACCAAAATTTTATCTGCCAGTTAAAACCAGATAGTCGCACATATCCTTTTTTGATAACTGTTTTTATTTTCTGATTGTAGATTTCTGTATTCTATTTCCTGAAAATGATTATGGGGGTGGCCATCCTGCCTGTGCTGTTCTTATCAGCAATTAGAACGCATTAAGAAAATTGTTCTACGGCAACCACATGGTAACAAACTCACAGAAAAAAAAGGTGAGACCACCTTTTTTTTTTTTTTTTTTCTGTGAGTTTGTTTGTACGTTTATTCCTGGAGGCGTGGCAACTCCAGGTTGAATGTGCCTTGATTATACTAATGGGTAACATTCAGGTGCACCTGTGCAGCCTGGGTCACATGACGTCAGGGCAATGTGGGAAATACAGCCTCCGCCCCCCCTCCCACCGTATGTGTGATTTCACGCTGGAGGTAACTGGGAGCTGGTCGCTGTGTCTCGGACCTCATGCACCTATCTGTCATTATCTATACCATATCAGGGATAGCGTTAGGTCCCGTGCCAACTGAGATACCTTGACGCGGTGCTCGGGCTCCGGTATGTCTTTGATATAAGGATATACTGGCGAAAGTCTCATTTTAACATCTGAGTGAGGGTTTAGCCATATATTGTCAACTGCATTTTCCGCTGTAGTGCACCATTTTCTGTGAATTGGCAACCACATGGTCCATAGACACAATGGTCTGGAGGGGACCTCATTGACTTCTATGGGGAGTTTTCTAGGCATGCTCTGTAACCTATGCAGAGGTCAATGTACAAGGAAAGAATAGTTAAGCATTGACACTCTCTAGTGATGAGCAAATCGAAGTCCACTTTGATCCGAATTTCAGGATTTGATTAGCTTCGAAACAGAATTTCCTTGTGCTATGCGTTAGCGAATCAATATAAACTGAAATAGTGTAAAAACAAAAAGAAAACATTTATCTGATCCATTTGCACTCTCTTATTTATATCAGATGTCGCGATCATTTATGAATGAGCATTTGAGAGGTACAATGTCGGGGAGTGGCGCAATCTCTGCTCCCTGTCATTGTACCCACTACTCATCACAAAGTAACTCGTCACAAAGCCAACTTTTTTGTAAAATTCGCCAAAGCAGCCAAATCGACTTTTTTAATACTTCGCTCATCACTATTGTGAATGTTGGAACCTGTCTTATCTGTTACTATAATTCTGCCTGTAATGATATCACCTCTGTGTACAGATATACTGGTAACTGCAGTAAAGTGATCTGTACAGGCCAATAAGTGGTGCCTATTATTGGGCTTAGTGGCCCATGTGAAAACTGCAGGATTTTATGTTTTTTTTTCTTCTAAAAATAGATATTGACATGCAAGGCCGATTCTAGCTTTTTTGCTGCCTGAGGCAAAAAATGAAATGGCTCCCATTTTCATTAAAAATCAGTAAGAATGTGAAATAGCCAACTGTTTCTAAATCGCAATACTAGTAGTCTTGAAAGACCAATAGTGATAAACTGCTCCTCTTTTGTTCACACTTGTAAATCTTAACAAAAGTTTAGGTCTATGTAACATAAAATCTAAAAGAGTTTTTTTTTATACTAATTTTGTAATGAACATCCCTGTGGGCTATAAGGCACATACATATATACCAGCAGTGGATATACTGCACACATAAATATATAAAAGCAGTGGATATACCGCACACATAAATATATACCAGCAGTAGATGTACTGCACACATATAGTACAGACCAAAAGTTTGGACACACCTTCTCATTCAAAGAGTTTTCTGTATTTTGATGACTATGAAAATTGTAGATTCACACTGAAGGCATCAAAACTATGAATTAACACATGTGGAATTATATACTTAACAAAAAAGTGTGAAACAACTGAAAATATGTCTTATATTCTAGGTTCTTCAAAGTAGCCACCTTTTGCTTTGATTACTGCTTTGCACACTCTTGGCATTTTCTTGATGAGCTTCAAGAGGTAGTCATCTAAAGTGGTTTTCACTTCACAGGTGTGCCCTGTCAGGTTTAATAAGTGGGATTTCTTGCCTTATAAATGGGGTTGGGACCATGAGTTGTGTTGGGCAGAAGTCAGGTGGATACACAGCTGATAGTCCTACTGAATAGACTGTTAGAATTTGTATTATGGCAAGAAAAAAGCAGCTAAGTAAAGAAAAACGAGTGGTCATTATTAATTTAAATTGCGAGGTTGGCTGCACCTCACCCAAATGTGGTTATAGGTGCACCGACTGTGGTGATACACCCAATCACTATGAACAAAAAATTTATATAATATTAGATCAGACATGAGTGGTCATTATTACTTTAAGAAATGAAGGTCAGTTAGTCCGAAAAATTGGGAAAACTTTGAAAGTGTCCCCAAGTGCAGTCGCAAAAACCATCAAGCGCTACAAAGAAACTGGCTCACATGAGGACCGCCCCAGGAAAGGAAGACCAAGAGTCACCTCTGCTGAGGAGGATAAGTTCATCCGAGTCACCCGCCTCAGAAATCGCAGGTTAACAGCAGCTCAGATTAGAGACCAGGTCAATGCCACACAGAGTTCGAGCAGCAGACACATCTCTACAACAACTGTTAAGAGGAGACTGTGTGCAGCAGGCCTTCATGGTAAAATAGCTGCTAGGAAACCACTGCTAAGGACAGGCAACAAGCAGAAGAGACTTGTTTGGGCTAAAGAACACAAGGAATGGACATTAGACCAGTGGAAAACTGTGCTTTGTCCTTGAGTCCAAATTTGAGATCTTTGGTTCCAACCACCGTGTCTTTGTGCGACGCAGAAAAGGTGACTGGATGGACTCTACATGCCTGGTTCCCACCGTGAAGCATGGAGGAGGAGGTGTGATGGTGTGGGGGTGCTTTGCTGCTGACACTGTTGGGGATTTATTCAAAATTAAAGGCATACTAAACCAGCATGGCTACCACAGCATCTTGCAGCGGCATGCTATTCCATCCGGTTTGCGTTTAGTTGGACCATCATTTATTTATCAACAGGGCAATGACCCCAAACACACCTCCAGGCTGTGTAAGGGCTATTTGACCAAGAAGGAGAGTGATGGGGTGCTACGCCAGATGACCTGGCCTCCACAGTCACAAGACCTGAACCCAATCAAGATGGTTTGGGGTGAGCTGGACCGCAGAGTGAAGGGAAAAGGGCCAACAAGTGCTAAGCATCTTTGGGAACTCCTTCAAGACTGTTGGAATACCATTTCAGGTGACTACCTCTTGAAGCCCATCAAGAGAATGCCAAGAGTTTACAAAGCAGTAATCAAAGCAAAAGGTGGCTACTTTTAAGAACCTAGAATATAAGACATATTTTCAGTTGTTTCACACTTTTTTGTTAAGTACATAATTCCACATGTGTTAATTCATAGTTTTGATGCCTTCAGTGTGAATCTACAATTTTCATAGTCATCAAAATACAGAAAACTCTTTGAATGAGAAGGTGTGTCCAAACTTTTGGTCTGTACTGTAAATATATACCAGCAGCAGATATAGCGCACACATATATACCATCAGTGGACATAGCACACATATAAATATATACCAGCAGTGGATATACCGCACATATAAGTATACAGTGATGTGTGCTGTCAGACTCTTCTGCAGGCTCTGCTTTGACATCACGTTCTGTCTAGAGCAGGATTGCCAACAATGGTGGCGGATCCACACAAAAAGCACACGCAGGAGAGACTAAAATTAATTAAAACCCACACCAGTGTCCAGCCTAATACCTTTATTTATTGCTGCTTGCTCCCAGTTCCTCCTCACATCCAAAAGTGGCCACTTGCTATGATTAGGCAGGAACAAACTGGCCTGTAGCTGTCACAAAATAGCGTCACTGTGACTTGGCTCTTTTTCTCTTTGCTCTGCCCACCTCAAAAAAGCTTTTTCCAGACCAATAACACTCCTGGCTGTTAGGCACAGGACCCCAGGCTCCACACTCTATGCCACATTTGCTTGCAAGGAACCAATTGTTACTGGCAAACCCCCTGGCCCCGGCCTGACTCAGTCAGGAGATCATACAGATGCTGTTCCACCATCCACAAACCTCCTGTCCCCTCAACGGCAGCACTCACTGGCAGGGCAGTTCTCAGCACAGACAACTGGAAGGACAGACTCCTCGTTGCTGAGGAGCCAAGTCTGCACTGTGAGTGACGGCTGATGGGGACAGGAAGGGACCCAGTGTACATGCGGGCAGGCTGCTGCAGAACTCATTATATATGGAGGATCTTGCAACTTTACAAAAGCCTGCCCACATCTGGCACATCAGATCAGACAGACACATCAGCTAAGCTATGAATGGATTTTGATCACACAGCACAGCTGCACTGATACAGTCAGCACTTTGGACTGGAGGAGAGAGCAGACTCAGAGCCAGAGTGCAGACTGCCTCGTCTGGAGGCAGAGGAGGAGGCACTCATGTGGTAGCAACAGCCACAGCCAGTGTTTAACTGCATTGATGCTAACCCTCCAAAGACAGTTCAAGACACCGCCTAAGGCGACATTCTCATCTTGCTTTATGGCAAAAGCAGGCCTATTGTCATAGAAAATTAAAAATAACATAATCAAAAATTCTTTAAAAACCTGTTAAATACAAAAACATGATTTAAATAATAGGTCATTTTCTGATGACATATTCCCTTTAAGGTTGATTGCACTTTTTTGTTGTATTTTCTGATCTTCTATGATAAATCTGCTGCTGCATTGAGATGCTGGAGTAGAGAGGAACAAGATGTATGATGCACTGACTGCAGGACAACATCTGCTGTCAGAAAGAAGATTATTAACCCTTTAATGGTAAAAGTTGAAGCATATAGCATAGAAAGGAAGGCTGTGGAAAATAATACAGACTGGTGGCTGCAAGACTTAGTGTTCACATAGCACATGTTTATATAATAAAGACATCTGAGCTGTACAGATGATTATACTGCACCCCTGCCACTATATAGAGTAGTGTAGGGGATCCTCTAACTAATGTGAGGTCCATGTCAGAACCCACTGCCCAAGAAGATTAAAGTTGGCTGTTCAGGCACTGGCTGACAACTGATAGCAAGTGCATGCATAAACCACAAGTCATTTCCACCAGAAAACTGGCGTAAAGGAAGATACATTTGTCTCCACTGTTGACCACACTTCTTTCCCACCCATATTACACTCCCTTTTAGGAAAGTGGCAAGGGTCGTGTAAAAAGAGGCACATTTTCGTTTCCTAAAAAGTTGCATTTGAAAAGTTGCAACACATACAGGTTATAACTTAAAGACACTTTTCTGGTGCAAATGGGATTATAAATTTCCCTCATGGTGCCTTTTGCCAGATTTATTTGCTTATACACTTGCTGTCCCTCACTAGACAAGGGGGTGGGGCTTATAGGAAAAAGGGGCATGGGTTAGCCAACTATGGGCTTGGCTTAACATACTTCGAGTTGTGACAATTTGGCACATACAAAATAGTCTAAAGAAAGCCTACAAAACTGTCTTAACATGTCTAGCATTAAAGAGGTTTTCCAAAACATTAATAGTACTCTGTATAAGTTATCAGTATCTGATTATTGGGGATCCGACACCTGGGACATCTTGCGATCAGTTGTTTGAGAAGGCATTGGTGCTCAAAGTAGTGCCTCAGCCTTCTCCAGCTTTTCCTAGGCCATGTTCATCGATCATAGAAGTGAATGGGGCTGAGCTGCGATATCAAGCACATCAGTTCAAATATGTGTAGAGATGTGCATGGTGAGCATGGAGAAGGAGGAGGTGCTCACAGTAGTATAGTTACCCTTTGCCTAGCAAATTCAGTTCTTATTTTCTTTGCTGCTTTGGAAAAAAAACGTGGGCAACATAGCCACTTTTTGTTCTGAGATTATTTTTATTGTAATATTTGTCAAATAGGTTATTGTGAATTAACACATAAGAAAGTCAGCGCCATTTGGGGTTGTCTATTTCTTGCTGGGATACCGTCTGGTACTTTGGTGATTCAGTATGATCCTGAGCAATTATATCAGATATAGTTTATTATATAGCTAACATTTTTAATATGTGTAGGAAACCATGCACATGACCTTATCCTTATTTTGGTTCACAATCCATTCATTCTTTGTGATTTCCGCGTTTTACTCACTCACATCGGTAGAAATTACTATTCTCATCAACATTGCGGACCAGTATAGGACATGTTCTATTGCCACATACATGTAGATCAACAAAAAAATAGAGATGTGTGCATGGCCCAAGGAAATAATGGGTCAGTGTGCTATACACCTTCTTATGTTAATAGATTACTTTTAGTATGTAGCTGGCTTTCCTGTTTATTTGTATTGTTTTCCTTTAGTGCTCCTTTATAATAAAACAAGCGTACCTTGTAAATAGGTTTAAGGCTGAGTTTCTGCAAGTAGTTTGGTGGTTCAATATTTTCACATTTTTCATTAGTTTGTAACTACAGGCTGAGCATCATTCTTATTAGAAGGAGTAAAGAAACAACATCACATTTTATGCTTTAGCTACTGCTTTCAGTGCAAAACAAACATTTTAAATAAAATAAATGCAATATTATAAAAAATATGTTGACATCTCGAGGTCTGCACCTCTTAGCCAGGACAAGCAATCAAATCTCTCCCTATCAGGAAGGTAACCAGCTCCCATAATTGCTTCTTTTCGCTATTATTGAAATTTTAAACACACATTGATCATCTTGACATATTTTCTATTTGAGTGTGGTGAGACTCATTTTGTTTTGGATTCAACTCAATTTGTAATATGTATTATATCATAATTTATGGATGACTGAATATTTTGGATTTTAATAGTATTGCAGACTAATACCACTGGGAAAATATTCAAGCCTGCAACTGGAGGAAACAAATGCTCACAGATTCTACATGCGCCTCGGTGTTTATTTAATGTCCTTCATTTTAACCCATGATTTCCAATGCTGCCAGTTTATCCGGCATCAGGTTTACCCACATTAGATTTCCAGACGTGGAATGGGCAGTGGTGAGGGACAATAAGGAAGGTGTTCTGCTGTATTTAAAATAGTGAAAAGACATGGAGGGAGATGTACTAAACTAAATTCTGCTGAATTTTGATTCTCGGAGGGAGAGTTATCAAGGCACTTTCTGCACTGGTCTTGATATCCCCTGTGCTACTAGAGAATACTCCTAAATAATGACAAGACATGATAAATTATGTGCATTCTCTGGCAGTCTGTGCACCTAAACAGAAATCTATGACAGCTCAGAGCTGCCATTGACTTCTAGTTTCACTTGCACCAGAAAATTGGCGTAAATGAAGATAAATTTGTCTCCGCTGTTGGCCACACCCCTTTCCCACCTTTGTCACATTCCCAAAAAGGTGCATTCAAAAACTTGTAACACATACAGTTTATGACTTCTTAAAGCCAATTTTCTGGTGCAAGGGAGATAAGTCTCTCCCATGGTGCCTTTTGCCAGATTTATTTGTATATACACTTGCTGTGTCTCACTAGACAAGGGAGTGTGACTTATAGGAAAAGTGGGCATAGAATACATAAAGCGGCACTCATTGATTCTGTTTCAATGGCTTTATTCAATCCATGCCAAATTACATATAAACAAGGGAGGACACAAAATCCTTGGCCTATGGCCATTTCACATGGGGACTCTGAGGAAGCATAACATCTTTGGGTATTCTTTCTCATTATGGATAGTGCCTAGTATGCCTAGAATTGTGCGGAATATTGTAAGCCAGGCAATGCTCCTCTGATTTTATGGGAAAGATATTGAAATTAGCTTTCAAATTAGCTAAGCCTATCTGATACCAGTAGATGTATGAAACAGTGAAACAAGTTTATCCGAATTTCAGGAAAAATTTGATTAATCACAAAGCCAAATATCCTTGCGCTTTGTCGTAAAGAATCAACTTTTCCTGAAATGGCGGTAAAAAAAAAACAACATACACACCTCATTTTTTTTATACCCCATGAAAGGCCTCAATGTCTCCAGATGCCATGATTAGCAATTAATGCCGCATCTAAGGTGTTCTACGAATGGGGGGGGGGGGGGGGGTTGGGTTGTGGCAATGCGATTGCAGTTCCCAGTCAATGTGCCTGCTACATAAAATGGAATGAGATTTGTGATGAAGTTATTCGCAAAGCAGACAAATCGAATTTTTGATAACTTTGCTCATCTCTAATGATGAGCTAATTTTCATTTATTTTTCACAGAAACCCAGAGAAGCATTGACTGGCTTACAGTACTCTTCATGTGTACTGGGTCCACTCCATTAGAAGAAATAGTACCCAACCAAGGTCTCTTACTGTCACAAACGTTCCTGCATCAGGTTGCAGGCGTTCGGCTAGGCTTTCAAAAGTGATGTAATTTGACATGTTTTCCTCTTGGTTTGGTTGCTGTTTACCACAGCCCTTCCCCCTCAGCTGTTGTGGGTGTGGTGATTGTCTTTCCCCTATTTATCCCTTCCTTTCCCAGTATCCCTTGCGGTTTATACTTTCTGCTGACATTGTTGTGTGTGGTGTTGTTCTCGGCTGAGATCCGGTTGCTGCAATATCTGCATTAAGATAAGTGTCGGGTTGACTCTTTCCTCTGTCACTAGCTGCAGGGTTCTGTAGGGTGAGTTTGTTATTAGGTTCCTGTGTATGAACTCTCCTACCACTAAGGCCTGTTCATACTGGTAGTCAGTCAGGGCCTAGTTTCAGGGTTCCCTGCAGGAGGTGACCGTTTCCCTTGTTTGGTCTTTTCCCTTCCCTCTTACGCTCGGTGTGGCTATTCCCTCCACACCAGAGCGTGACACTTATGCAGCCAAAAAAATTTTCTTTGCTCCACTCTGTTAAAAGGTAGTTACCCAGAAACCACATCTACACTCAAAGTAGAACACTATATATTTACATTACAGTTTTTTTTGTCTTCTTTCTAGAAAATATTCAAGTAGAGATGAGTGAACCTTTTGAGATTTGGTTCATTTCAGCTTCACCAAATCAATTCTACCCAAACTAAAGTTGGTCTAATTGCCCTGAAAATTTGTTATAACTCTGTCTTGTCTTCTGGAACTTTTAGGAAAAGATGTTATCTGTTTCGTTAATTTTTTTATTAATTTTTGCATTTTCCCTCTCCTTCCGTTCTATTTAAGTTCTTGAATGCAATGACTGCAATAGTAAGGGGTGTAAACAGACCTGGTGCTGTGGGAAAAAAACTATGGCTTATTGTGGGGCTAAGTGTCCAAAAAATTATACCTTAACGGGGGCAAAATGCATGCCAATAGGACATGCACAGATGTTACTTGTCAGAAGAAACAGTGTCAAAGATTCCAAAAATTAAGCACCAATGGGGGCAGAATACTTCCCCGTATTTTGAATGTCTTGTTTCTCCATTTTAATTGGATGTAGCAGGAGTTCAGTGTGGATGTGGGAAGTGTTGGGTAATCATAGCATGTGGCCACAACAGTAAAGGCAGCAGTAGAATCATAGCATCGAACAGACAAGGCAGTAGGTCAGCTGTTTAGGGGTAGTAGTAGTATTAGTAGTGGTGGAGGCTTTGTAGCATTAATAATGGGGGCTGTGGGGTATTTGTAGTGAGAGTAGCCGCTGAGGTAGTGGCAGCAGCAGCAGCCATATGGAACAGAACATGTTAGCAGGCAGACAGTGACATGATGGCAGCAGCAGCCATAGGGTATGGAACATGATGGTAGGCAGGCAAAAGCAGTTTTAAGATAGGGCACCATCAGCAAGGCGAATCAACAGATTCACTCTAGTGATCAGCTCACCCTTAGTAGGTGGGACAGGGTTAATTTTTATTATTATTATTATTATTTATTATTAAAGCACCATTCATTCCATAGCGCTGTACATATTAAAAGGGGTTTACATACATAATACAGACAATTGCACTAAGCATGAAACAAAACTAAGTACAGACTGGTACACAAGGAGAGAGGGCCCTGCCCGCGAGGGTCTACAATCTATGCGGTATGGGAGAAGGACACAGTAGGCGAGGGTGAATCCAATAATATGCTACAGGTATCAATTTGCGAGCTTGACATAAAACCAAAGGATAGAAAGCTGATGGCCTCCCGTAACAGGTAGCTCAGCAATATAACCAAGTAGACATATAACTAGATTTCTATTCATGTGACAATCAAATACATCATTTATCATTTTAATCGTCTTTTTTTTAAGCTGTAGCAAGTGACTGGTCATCTAGTTGTTTATGTGCTTCTTTCCAAATGGTAGCATTGTCTGTTGATGGCACTGACATATACAGCCTCTGCCTTCTGTGCCCTTCCCTCTAACTCCTCTAGGCGGGCCTTAGAGATCGCCTTTACCTTATTAACCTCCGCTATCAGCAGCCCTTGAAGAAATGCCTTCAAAGTGTCCCACACTACTTGTTTGTACCCTGTGTCCTCATTTTGTATAAAAAAAATTCCCGAAGTCTGTCAGACAGTCCAGTGGGTACTGTAATTACATTAAGCCAGTAGGATTTAAACCGCCACACAGTTCTGCCTTGCTGTCCAACTGGTACAAAATTAGCTTTCAACATCACCGAAGAGTGGTCAGATAGCTTTCTGGGAAGGTATTGGACAATTTGCACCAATCTATCCAAAAATAGGTCTATCCAGGACAGAGGTCTATATGTAGTGGAGCAGCATGAGTACTGCTTAATCCCGGGAAGTCTCATTCTCCATAAATCAATCAAAGCGACATCTTACAGTGTCCTACCAAAGGACATCAGGCCAGATCGTACCTGAGCGACATCAGCTTGATACTTATCTAAATCAGAATGGATATAGTTGGTAAAGTCTCCCATGAGGATAACAGAAATTACAGATAGCTGGGAGACAAAAAGTAAAACCTTTTGCAATACCTCAGGAGAGTATGGAGGAGGGACATACACCCCAACAAGGATACACAAAACATTGAACAATCTGCCAAATAGACAAACATATGCCCTTGCTATCAACTTCTTAAGATATACAGTTAAATGGTATATTTTTATGTATAATGTATCATGCCACTCCTCTAGAATGAGTCGAGTGAGTGGCATGATAACACTGACCTACCCATACTGGTGTTAGTAAGTTAGCTATCTCAGGTCTCTTGCAAGCAGCAGATCAAAGGGTGATATAACATAGTAACATACATAGTTTATAAGGCCGAAAAAAGACATCTGTCCATCCAGTTCGGCCTGTTTTCCTACAAGTTGATCCAGAGGAAGGCAAAAAAAACCTGTGAGGTAGAAGCCAATTTTCCCTACTTTAGGGAAAAAAATTCCTTCCCAACTCCAATCAGGCAATCAGAATTACTGCCTGGATCAACGACCCATCTCTAGTAACTATAACCTATAATATTATTACCCTCCAGAAATACATCCAGGCCCCTCTTGAACTCTTTTAGTGAACTTACCATCACCACCTCCTCAGGCAGAGAGTACACAGTACTCCATGTGTGGTCTGATGTTCTTAAAGTTTAAAGGATTGCTCTACTCTTAGTACATTCCAACTTACAAACGTCACTGGATTAGCCATCTGATATTGCGATACAGATAGCCGAGCAGGATTCAACCAGTGCTTCCAACCAACCCTGTGCATCCAATTTTATTCCGTATATAAGCCTACCATATTCCACATTAAACGCATCAACTGCACACAGTCTCTTATTCAACCCAACAATCAAACCCTAGAAGAGTCACACCCTCTGGTGAACTATCCGAGGTGCACACTCCAGTAGCTATCCGTTCACCCGCTAATGGTAAGACTCACTATGATCCCCAGTCCTGGAGCTGTGAGCACCAACCTTGTCAGTGGTAGCTAGTGACCGAAAACTACTCCTTAAGGAAAGGCCCTCGGCGGGGCTATATAGGATAAACAGTTCTCAAAAGCAAACAAGACAGGAGGTTCTACTTAGCCTTCCGGCCTATATACTGCCAGTTCTGCTCTCACCACACTGGTTCATTAATGGTTCACCTATGCATAACACCAAACATTGGTACCAGCCATTAAAATCTTTTGTTGATTACTGCAACATATATCTACATGATATATCATATTTAATGGGCTAACTATTCACGTATGCATCTGTTTAATATTCCTGCTGTATAATAGTTAATTCTCATCTGCAAAATATTACAATTTAATGGTTAGAGATCCATTTGCTCTCTGTGTGAAACAACAGCTTAGCCAAAACCTCTTGACTTTGTCATCAGCATGCTGCATTATATTAGGGTGACCAGATCTGAGTTTCCTAAAAGGAGGACACCTTTTTTTTCAGGGGGGGGGGGGGTGGGGGGGTGTTGATCATTACATATACCCCAGGGAATGGGGACCCGAACTTCCCTTTATTATTTTCTGTTATAACAGAAAATAATAGTTAAAATGGCCTTGAAGGGTTAAAAATAATTAAAGAAAACCTCACCTTTTCCACTTGTTCGCACAGCTGGTGTCTTCTTTCTTCTTTCCCATGCAAAAGGACCTTCGTTGACGTCAGCGCGCTCACCACGTGTTGAGTGAGCTGACGTCACCGAAGGTCCTTTTGCACGGGAAAGAAGAAAGAAGACACCGGCTGCGCGAACAAGTGGAAAAGGTGAGTTTTTAAAATTATTTTTAACCCCTAAAGGCCATTTTAACTATTATTTTCTGTTATAACCATGCTATAACGGAAAATAATAAAGGGAAGCTCGGGTCATTTTAACAGTTAAAATGATTTTGTTCGACTGCCTCAAACAGTTTGAGGCAGTTGAACAAAATCCCGGACGATTTTGAAATTCCCCCCGGACATTTTTTTAGGTCCCAAGAGTAGGACATATCCGGGAAAAAGAGGACATCTGGTCACCCTACATTATATGCACAGCTGTTCCTAGTTCTGTGACCTTACTCTATGTGACAATGAATGCAGTTATGATTAACAACTGGATTGTACGCGGTATGCTGATATCATATTTTCCTTGTCTACAATCCTGTATGTTCCTGAACATATAGAGCAGGTGAATCTTTGGGAGGTGAAGACTCCTGTTATAACTTCTTCCACCTGAAGAGAAACAAACATGGGTTCACATGCATGGTGTATCTGTACCACAGCAGTCGTCGTAGTTACATGTGCAGTGTCCCACTTAAAAGTGTACACTACAAAATGCTAACATGTTAATGCTGTAAGACTTTTGCAATGAGCTGGTGAATTACATTCATCCTCCTAACCACTAGGTGGTACTAGCTATCTGCTGCCACCCCTCTGTACCTTAGAGGGTAGAGGTTGGTAGTCAGAGTTTTAGTTTCAGTTTTTAGCACAGAGTGTGTTAGGGAAAGGAAGCTCCAGCAGCTCCTCTGCGGATCCCCAGCACCAACCAAATTGAGAGATTCTGATGCTAATACATTTACAGTCATTCTCCAGACAGACCAGAAAGCTACAAAGCTGACTATCAGGTGGAGGTAAATCTATTTATTGCTGTGTCTGGACTCCACTACTTATATACTCAGGAGAAGCTCCATGAAAAACTACGGTATGACAAGTGCGCAATTGTCCTTCTGTTATCCACACCTTACCCCTCAGGAGTGTGGACCTAAAGTAAATCCAGTACCCAAAACCTGGCTGTCTTATCAGAGACTATATAGCTGACCTTACATACCCAGCCTATTTGGGAAGTCTACAGCATCTGCCCCTTGTGAACTGCCTTCTGTATGAATAACCTGTACCTCAAGGTGGATTTAGGAATAAGTAAAAGTTTTCATTGTTTAACAACGCTGCTTCCTCTTAATTACAAACTTTGCGTCCCACAGACGCTGGCGTCACGACAAATCACCAGGACTCTGCCGACAGACACCTTAACATACCCAAGACCATCAAGGGCCCCTCGCCTCACCATCCAGTAGAAAGTCTATTGTACTGTACTTAACAGCATAGATGATCTAGCAGTTTATACAGTCATCTTTCTAATACAATATTATAACCACAACTAGTACCACTAAGTGGGGGGCCCACTCAAGTATGTTTCGCCCCCCCCCCCCCCCCCTGTGCTGAACCTCTAGCTACACCTCTGACTGTGTCACGCATGCCCCTGCAGTCTGGCTCGCTGCACATGGGGACAGGAAAGCTCTTTATATGTCTTGTATGTTCTGGATTCTTTCTGCCATCATATTGCTATATGTCTCTTTGCTTTTAGACTATTGTTAGGCAGTTGACACAAAGCAGCATATCACTCTGATAGCACTACAAATCACCATAGTTTTGGTTGTTCTGCATAAGACTGTCAATAAAAATGCTATAGACTTACAGTATTATAAAAAAATAAATGCCACAATTGGTTTTCTTTTATTATGAGTCAAAGGGATCAAGAAACTTTTAATGTCCAAAGGTCTCCAGATAATTTGCATTAATCTATATATTGATATAATCAGTACTTAGAGGGGTTGTCCAACTTCTCAGTATGTTCTAAATCCCCCCTCCCCCACTCAGCATGATCTGTCAATGGAAACATACTTAGGGGTTGTTCACATATCAGTTATTTGATCAGTTATTGCCATCAGTTATTGTGAGCCAAAACCAGGTACGGGTCAAAAACAGCAAACAGGTGCAGATCTTTTCATTATACCTGATCTCTGTTTAATGTCCACTCCTGGTTTTGGCTGACAATAACTGATGGAAATAACTGATCAAATAACTGATATGTGAACAAACCCTTACCTGCACCCTGATACTCCATTTCAGGCGACATGGGTCCCCTGCCATCTTCACTGTGCTTTGCTCCTTACTTGTAAACATTTGTCCTAATCTAGGTCACATGCTCTGCTGCAGCCAATGACTGGTATCAGCGGTGAGATACACCTCCAGTTGCAAGTGACTGCAGTGACATGCCACTTGGGGACACATCAATGGCTGCAGTGGTGTACGTGAACCCCATCCTTTCTGAAGGTTCACATGTAGGGACCAGAGTAAAGTGAAAACATATCTGGACCCTTAGAGCCAAAAAGAAGCATCTGGGTGAGTATGCTTCCCTTGATGTATCCCTTGGGAGGAGTTTATCTAAAAAAAAAAAAAACTTAGAAGTTGGACAATCCCCTTAAAATGTCCATAATGCTGTATGGGACTAAACTAGAGATGAGCGACTCCTCAATAATTCGCTTCGGCGAATATTCACCAAATTTTTAAAAAGATTTGCCTCAAATAAGATTTGATTCGGTTCAAGTTGCGTTAAAAAAAAATTGTGTTCTGCGAACATTCCCGCGAATACGTACACATGAGTGTACAAAGTGCATACGAAGCTTTAGTTTATTATTGTCTAGGCCCACAAAAATAATGAACATACAGTAAAAGTACTCTACTTAAGTGAATAACTACAGTACAGACCAAAAGTTTGGACACACCTTCTCATTCAAAGAGTTTTCTGTATTTTCATGACTATGAAAATTGTAGATTCACACTGAAGGCATCAAAACTATGAATTAACACATGTGGAATTATATACTTAACAAAAAAGTGTGAAACAACTGAAAATATGTCTTATATTCTAGGTTCTTCAAAGTAGCCACCTTTTTCTTTGATTACTACTTTGCACCCTCTTGGCATTCTCTTGATGAGCTTCAAGAGGTAGTCACCTGAAATGGTATTCCAACAGTCTTGAAGGAATTCCCAGAGATGCTTAGTAGAGATGAGCGAGCATACTCGTCCGAGCTTGGTGCTCGTTCGAGTATTAGGGTACTCGTAAGTGCTCGCTGCTCGGACGAGTATCTCGCCATACTCGAGGAAATGGCAACTTCCGCATCATGCTTTTTTGGCGCCTATAAACACAGCCAATCACAAGCCAGGAGACTCTGCGGTACACCCAGCATCACGTGGGGCCCTTACATGTCGATAGCAGGGGTTGGCTGGCCTGATCAGGTGACCCTGGAATATACTAGTGACTGGCCGCGGTGCTCGGCTCAGATGCCATCTGGATGTCGTTAGGGATAGAGTTGCGGCCTTTCAGGGACAGTGTTAGGGCCTGAATTTAGTTCTCTGTTAGGCAGGAATCACCCACAAAGAACCCAACAGCCCTTCTAAGGGCTAGAAGAAATTGTTTTTTTGTCTCCTGGCTTGGCTGGCTGGCTGGCTGGCACTAGTAGTGCAGCTATCGCCATATCTAACCCTGATTTTTTTTTTATTGTTCTATCTCAGTGATACAAAACCATTTTACTCAGCTGCGTGTAACCTTTCTGTGTGTCACAGTTCAGCACACTCGCTCCGATCCGTATATACTGTCCAGGTGACACTTTCTGTACGTCACAGAATACAACCAAGTCATTTGCTACCAATAACATCTACAGCTTGATCCAGAAAACTCTGTGTGCGACATTTGTCTGGGTCGCAGTCTAAATAGCCACCGTTAACAGGGTGTCAGTCAGTTCTACCATAGTTCCTGCACGTCACGTTCCCAAAAAAACAAAATTTTTTAAAAAAATATAAAAAACAAAATTAAAAAAAAATTAGTTTTTCAGTTGTTTTAGCTCAGTGATACAAATCCATTTTACTCAGCTGCGTGTAACCTTTCTGTGTGTCACAGTTCAGCACACTCGCTCCGATCCGTATATACTGTCCAGGTGACACTTTCTGTACGTTACAGAATACAACCAAGTCATTTGCTACCAATATCATCTACAGCTCGATCCAGAAAACTCTCTGTGCGACATTTGTCTGGGTCGCAGTCTAAATAGCCACCGTTAACAGGGTGTCAGTCAGTTCTACGATAGTTTCTGCACGTCACATTCCCAAAAAAACAAAATTTAAAAAAAAAAATAGTTTTTCAGTTGTTTTAGCTCAGTGGTACAAATCCATTTTACTCAGCTGCGTGTAACCTTTCTGTGTGTCAAAGTTCAGCACACTCGCTTCGCTCCGTATATACTGTCCAGGCGACACTTTCTGTACGTCACTTAATTCTACCAGACTGAACAAGTTTGTGGGTTTCAGTACACCAGGCCCGTTTAATTTTTTTTTTTATATCATACACTTATATACAAAAAATGTTGAACCCCAGGGCTAAGGGTCGAGGGCGTGGGCGTGGGCATTCAATTACTGCAGGGGGCAGAGGCCGTGGTCCTGGGCAGGGTGAGACAGTACCTGCTGATGAGGCAGCAGGGGAATTCCGCAGAGCTACACTCCCTAGCTTCATGTCTCAACTTACAGGGACACGTGGTAGAGGACTGTTGAAACCACAACAGTACGAACAGCTGATCTCGTGGATTGCGGACAATGTTTCAAGTAATTTGTCCACCAGTCAGTCTTCCACGCAGTCCACCCACGTTACCCAAGGGAGCACTCCTATGGCTCCTCCACCTCAACCTCCTTCCCCCAGTCTGCCCCCTCCCAGGAAAATTTGGAATGCGATCCGGCATACTCTGAGGAACTGTTTTCTGGACCCTTCCCAGAGTCACAAACCACTTCTCAGGTTGCTGCTGACCTCGTTCCCGATGCCCAAGTTTTCCAACTGTCGGAGTCTGTGGGTGATGATGATGATGATGATGATGACAATGTTGAGTTAGTGGAAGAAGTTTGTAAAGAGGTGTCGGACGATGAGGAGACACGGTTGTCAGACAGTGGTGAAGTTGTTGTTAGGGGAGGAATTCCGAGGGGGGAGCAGACTGAGGAATCGGAGGATGACGAGGTGACTGACCCAAGCTGGGTTGATATGCCGAGTGAAGACAGTGCTTCTGAGGCGGAGGCGAGTGCTGCACCAGAACAGGTTGTAAGAGGCAGTGGTGTGGCCAGAGGGAGAAGCAGGGCCAGAGCTGGTGCATCAGCAGCAACTGTTTCACGTAGTGAAGCTCCCGTGGCGAGGCCTAGATGTTCTCAAGTCTGGAGGTTCTTTAAAGAAAGTGAGGATGACCAACGGACTGTGGTGTGCAACCTGTGCCACACCAGGATCAGCAGGGGTGCCACCACTACTAGCCTAACCACCACCAGCATGTGCAGGCATATGAGTGTTAAACACCCCACTCAATGGAACCAAGGCCGTTCACCTCCTGCGGGTCCCACCACTGCTCCTTCCCCTGTGACACTCGCTGCCTCTGCTAGTCAACCCCCTGCCCAGGACCCCGGCATGAGCGCCTCCCGCCGGAAAACCACACCTTCGCCTCCACGATCCTCCACAGCGTCCACCAATGTGTCCCTGCGCAGAGTAAGAGGAAATACAAGAGGAAATACAGTTCCACCCACCAACATGCCCAAGCCCTCAACGTCCACATCTCCAAATTGCTGAGCCTGGAGATGCTGCCCTATAGGCTGGTAGAGTCCGAGGCCTTTCGCAACCTCATGGCGGTGGCTGCCCCTCGGTATTTTGTCCCCAGCCGCCACTATTTTTCCTGATGTGCCGTCCCAGCCCTACACCAGCACGTGTCACAGAACATCATCCGTGCCCTGACCAACGCTGTTTCTGAGAAGGTCCACCTAACCACGGACACGTGGACAAGTGCTGCCGGGCAGGGACACTATATATCACTGATGGCACATTGGGTTAACTTGGTGGAGGCTGGGACCGAGTCTGACCCTGGGGCTGCTCATGTACTGCCAAAACGAGGATTGCGGGGCCTACCTCGGTCACGGTCTCTCAGACGTATTATGCCTCCTCCTCCGACCCCTCCTCCTCCTCCACCTCCTCCTCCGAATTACCATCCGTGGGCACGGCGCCTTCAGTTGGTAGCTCTAGGCGCAGCAGCAGTGCCGTGGCTAAGCTCAAACTGCTGAGCTTAGGTGACAAAAGGCACACCGCCCAAGAACTATTACAGGGCATCACGGAGCAGACCGATCTGTGGCTGGCACCGCTGAACCTCAAGCCAGGCATGGTTGTGTGTGACAACGGTTGTAACCTGGTGGCGGCTGTGCAACTCGGCAGTCTCACACATGAGCCATGCCTGGCCCACGTGTTCAATCTCATAGTTCAGCGGTTCCTCAAGAGATACCCCAATCTGTCTGATTTGCTCACCAAGGTGCACCGCATCTGTCGAGCACAGATGCTGCCACTCTCAGGGCAGCGAAGCGACGCCTACAGCTGCCCGCTCACCGACTGTTGTGCGACGTACCCACAAGATGGAATTCGACATTAACCCCATCCCGACCGGCGCCGTACATGCGGGCGGTGCGGTTTCTAACAGCAGAGACTTGCGGCTACTTACCGCCATCGGCGGCGTCTTCCGATGGGCCTCTCATTTCTTGTGGGCCCCTCTGAAGGCTTCCGGTGGCGTCTGTACCCGGAAGCGGTTCGCTTCCGGGTGATGTACAGACGACCCGATTGGCCAATCGGGCCGTCTGTACACGCTATGAAAGCTGTAATCCTCGCTGGTGAGGATTGAAGCTTTCAAAGTGCAATTCTTATTCTGGCCACTAGATGGCAGGCCAGGATAAGAAATGAGCAATCATGAGTTTTAATTCAAGATTAAAAATCAGAGATTGCTCATAGTGAAAAAAATTAAAAGTACAATATATTAACTTATATTTGAGCTTTCAAATAATAATAAAAAATTTTAAAAAAATTTTAAAAAATATATAAAAAATATAAAAGTTTAAATCACCCCCCTTTCCGTATAATTAAAAAATAAATACCTAAATAACAATAAATATAGACATTATGGGTATCACCGTGACCGAAAACGCCCGTACTTTTAAACTAAAAAAAAAAATTCCAACACGGTGAATTGTGTGGCGGAAAAAAGCGTCAAAATGGCGATTTGCCGTTTTTTGTCACTTTTTTTTTCTAAAAAAAATTAAATAAAAAGCGATCAAAAAGTCAGACACACCCCAGAATGGTATCAATAAAAACTTCAGATCGCCCCGCAAAAAATGA
>ONZH01001868.1:0-60000 GCA_900303285.1 Rhinella marina | reverse complement strand
GTGTTAACGAGCAGTTGGACAGGTGTACCTAATAAAGTGGCCGGTGAGTGTATATATATTTTGATTCCTTGCTTAAAGTCCCCTTCTCTAAGTACCTTTGTGAAAATAGGGCATCCATGCCCTCCTCCAAGATGGCGGCCCCGTCCCCTACCAGTATACTGCGCATGCTCCGACTCGGGCGCCGACGCCGGCATCTGGCGCGTCCGATACAACCGGAAGGCGCAGATGCCGCCGGCCCCTCTTCCGGCCCATATGCCTTATAGAGCCCCCTGCACCATGCAACTGCATGGACGCCACAGGACTCGTATCCACACTACTCAGGTATTTTCCATCCTCCATCTGTTTCTCTTACAGGTCCACATGATCCCCAGGGCTTTCTTTTAGCTACTACTCTGAATGATACTTACCTTATTCAGGTCCGGTCATAATGCCTCATGTGTAGACAAACAGTTACCTTATACATATGTACATCGCATCAATCATGCCTCTCATTCTATTTATTCCCATTACTTACCCTATGTCCTGATCCCACTCCATTATGCCTCTTATGTATTACCTTCTTTATTCCTACCAATCATGTCACCTTCTTTATTTCTACCAATCATGTTACCTTCCTTATTCCTACCAATCATGTCACCTTCTTTATTTCAGCAATTATGTTACTATCACCTTGAATCATGTTACCTATTATCTAATTGAACTTTTAATCATGTGACTGTATCTCATGTTTGCCTTCTATGAACTATGAACTCTGTCTTCCATTATCCTACTATGTGCCTTTCTTGAGACGAATCATGCTGCCTACCTTGCCTCTTATGAATTATGTCTCACATTAGCTTATCATACGCTTCTTGAGATTATAATCCACATTGACTATGATCATATATGTCATCCAGTGACTGGTGTGCCACTGGGACTTCTCCTGAAAATTGCCTTGGGGTCATCACCAGACTATTTTTATGAAAGGCCATGGGGTTCTATACACACAGTGCTGACGGAAGCCCATCAGCCTTTCTAAACACAATTGAATCTGTCCCATCATGAGAAAGTCCCCCCAAGGAGTCCACAATGTAACTTGCTTCACTTTCAACTACCTCACCCCCGACACCTGTGTCTCGCCATTGTCCACCACCTCCTCAGACAACACTGGTAAATCCCCACCGACTGCACACTGAGACTGCAAAAGGTCTTGCGAATTGGGGCAGAGAATGTTCTGGGGTAGCACATCAGAGAAGGGGTGACTATGGGGTTCCAGGGAGTACGTGACCACATGCAATCTCCATCTAAAAAGTCATGCCACACTTGATCGAGCTCATAATTGACAATTGTACCGGTTAATGCTAAATTTTTAACTTGGGGTTTGGCGTCGACATTCTAACTCCATCCGGCTGTTGTCACCACCACACACTCTAGCCCAGGGGGCACTCCTCTGGCTCTTCCAGCTCAACCTCCTTCCCCCCAGCCTGCCCCCCCCCCCACCTACAGGCCCTCTCTCCAAACAATTTACGTCTTTTTCCTATCTTTCTCTCTCTCCAAACTATTTTTCCGGATAGCTGCCATATACGGTATTAAACTGAGTAGTATACATAGAACACATACCACACTTGATCTATACTGAACGTCACTTTTAAAAATACGTCATTTTCCTCTCTTTTGTCTGGGTTGCAATTAAGCAGACCAAGTCTGCCTAATCTAATAGTTTCCGTGTAATTGCTCCATACTCCACGTCTTTTTCCTCTCTTTCTCTCTCCAAACTATTTTTCCGGATAGGTGCCATATACGGTATTAAACTCAGAAGAATACATACCATACCGGTTGATGCTACAGTTTTTCCAAATCCATCCGGGTGTTGTCACCACCACACATGCTAGCCCAGGGGGCACTCCTCTGGCTCTTCCAGCTCAACCTCCTTCCCCCCAGCCTGCCCCCCACCTACAGGCCCTTTCTCCAAACAATTTACCCGGATAGGAAACGTATTAGATATTATACTGATTTTTGTTTGTTCCTCTTTTAATTGGCTCCTGACCTGTGATAGGAAGAGCATGGACACGTCCCCTTAGCTGCAGTAGAAAAGACACTCCCCTGGCCAGAGCAAGCTCTTTTTCCTTTTCCGTGTTCGAAAAATCCATGAAATATATGGTCCCAAGATAGGGGACATATACGATTTTAAACTGAGAAGAATCGATACCACACAAGCCCCACTAGGAGAATTTGGGGTAATGGTGGGATTAGGCAGCCTCAGAGGCATCCATGCATGCTGCCCCTGCTGTTTCCTGTCCATTTCCATGGTGTTTCCATCATTTTCTGAGGTTTCCAGGTTTTCACACAGCCTTCCCTAGGCAGAGCCTTGGTCCCCTGCAAAAATGCTCGAGTCTCCCATTGACTTCAATGGGGTTCGTTATTCGAAACGAGCACCCGAGCATCGGGAAAAGTTTGACTCGAATAACGAGCACCCGAGCATTTTAGTGCTCGCTCATCTCTACTAATAACTCCACAAACTGAGATTCACTTTTTTTATATATTTTTTTAATGTACCCCTAAACAAGGCTCTGACCCTCTTTCACTGCACTGCAAAAAAGTGACACTAGTGGTGCAGTGCAGTGCTGTACAAGAGGCACTGCTGCTGCAGTGTATATAAATAGCGATTCACTGCCTGATTTTCTGTCCACAAATCGACCCTCTCCTATCCCTATAATTCAAGTTATCTATCCCTGATCTCTTTTCTTGTATTTTGAAACATTTTCCTATCGCTTGCCCTATCTCTACTCTGGTCTAACATGAATAGCAAATGGCGCTTTCCAGCGCTGCAGAGCTATTTATAGGGCTGTGACATCACAGGACCTGGCTGGCTGCTGATTGTCTACAGTCATGGCCAAAAGTTTTGAGAATGACACAAATATTATATTTTCACATGATCTGCTGCCCTCTGGTTTTTATGTGTGTTTGTCAGATGTTTTTATCACATACAGAAATATAATTGCAATCATATTATGAGTAACAAAAGCTTATATTGACAGTTAGAATGAGTTAATGCAGCAAGTCAATATTTGCAGTGTTGACCCTTCTTCTTCAGGACCTCTGCAATTCTCGCTGGCATGCTCTCAATCAACTTCTGGACCAAATCCTGACTGATAGCAGTCCATTCTTGCACAATCAATGCTTGCATTTTGTCAGAATTTGTAGGTTTTTGTTTGTCCACCCGTCTCTTGATGATTGACTACAAGTTCTCAATGGGATTAAGATCTGGGGAGTTTCCAGGCCATGGACCTAAAATCTCTATGTTTTGTTCCCTGAGCCATTTAGTTATCACCTTTGCTTTATGGCAAGGTGCTCCATCATGCTGGAAAAGGCATTGTTGATCGCCAAACTGTTCTTGGACGGTTGGGAGAAGTTGCTTTCGGAGGACATTCTGGTACCATTCTTTATTCATGGCTGTGTTTTTAGGCAAGACAGTGAGAGAGCCGATTCCCTTGGCTGAGAAGCAACCCCACACATGAATGGTTTCAGGATGCTTTACAGTTGGCATGAGACAAGACTGGTGGTAGCGCTCACCTCGTCTTCTCCGAATAAGCTGTTTTCCAGATGTCCCAAACAATCGAAAAGGGGATTCATCAGAGAAAATGACTTTACCCCAGTCCTCAGCAGTCCACTCCCTGTACCTTTTGCAGAATATCAGTCTGTCCCTGATGTTTTTTCTGGAGAGAAGTGGCTTCTTTGCTGCCCTCCTTGAGACCAGGCCTTGCTCCAAGAGTCTCCGCCTCACAGTGCGTGCAGATGCACTCACACCTGCCTGCTGCCATTCCTGAGCAAGCTCTGCACTGCTGGTAGCCCGATCCCACAGCTGAAACACTTTTAAGAGACAGTCCTGGCGCTTGCTGGTCTTTCTTCGGCGCCCTGGAGCCTTTTTGGCAACAATGGAACCTCTGTCCTTGAAGTTCTTGATGATGCGATAGATTGTTGACTGAGGTGCAATCTTTCTAGCTGCAATATTCTTCCCTGTTAGGCCATTTTTGCGCAGTGCAATGATGACTGCACGTGTTTCTTTAGAGATAACCATGGTTAACAGAAGAGAAACAATGATGCCAAGCACCAGCCTCCTTTTAAAGTGTCCAGTGGTGTCATTCTTACTTAATCATGACAGATTGATCTCCAGCCCTGTCCTCATCAACACCCACACCTGTGTTAATGGAGCAATCACTGAAACGATCTTAACTGGTCCTTTTAAGGCATGGCTGCAATGATATTGAAATGTGTTTGGGGGGATAAAGTTCATTTTCTAGGCAAATATTGACTTTGCAAGTAATTTCTGTTAAGCTGATCACTCTTTATAACATTCTGGAGTATATGCAAATTGCCATTATAAAAACTGAAGCAGTAGACTTTGTAAAAATTAATATTTGTATCATTCTCAAAACTTTTGGCCATGACTGTACATGTCTGCATGTGATCACATTGTGGGTGTTTACTTCTTTGTCCCAGAGATCCTTCCCCCATGTCATGCCATGTGCTTGCGGCCATTTTAGGGAAAAAAAAAAAAGATTTGCTACTACGAATCGCCAGGAAATTCGCATTCGTTGCGAATCGAATTTTTCATGAAATTCGCAACGAATTCCACTTCATCAGCTTCGATTCGCTCATCTCTACTTACAATGATACACTCCTGTCTACACTGAAACCTAGCTGGGCTCATTACCTGTACTACTGAGTGGGAAAAGATGTGCAGTAGTAGTTCATTGACCTATGATTATAGTTAACTGTTGAAATTTTCACTCAATTTTTATAAATCAGGAGTCTTGCTCATTGCTAAATTTTACCAACCTCAAATGATTGTGACAATTATGTTGACATGCAGACATTAAAAATCTTTCTACAGTGCACTCTGCATGTTATTATAACATTTTATGCTGTATATCAAAGTCTGGATAACCCATCTAAATTCCTATTTTCTATTCTCAATGTGAGAAAAGAACTGTGTGCTATAAAGTCACAGCAGGAAAATGAAAACTGTGAACTGAACTTTCTTGTGATTCCTCCCAAGCACTTTTGATATCAAAGACAGTAGAATTATCATTTCAGCTTCTACTTTTAAATAGATATGTTGAAATTTGAAACTGCTTGTGTTAAAATTCAGTTCTTCCACCAGAGAGTTCAGTCTTCTGCTTGTTAATGGACTATGAGACTCAAGCATTTATAAACAAAGTAGGATGTTCAGATGAGTCTTAAAGTATAAAAGCAAGGAGAGCCGCAAGCAGTCTGTCATATTAAAATTAAGACATGAGGGAAATGGGCCTTTTTTCTTAACATAAACATGAAGTTTGTTCACAAAACTTTACATTATTTAAATACGTCAATTGCAGCATTTAGTAAAACGTTACTTTGAGTAAAATCTGGTGGCATGTTCCTTCACATGTTGTGTTGCAGAGTTATTTTCCCATCCATGCGTTGAACAATTCGGAGCTATGTCAGAGGACTGGAAATGACCAGTAACCTGGCTATAAAACCTTGAACACAGTGCTCATATTGAGTGCTGTGTTCCCAAATGTTAAAGAAACTTGTGATGTCACTCAGGTAACAGTAATGTAATGGTTTATTATTACTATTATTATTATTATTATTATTATTATTATTATTATTATTATTATTATTATTATTAGATTACTATACACTTTTACTATAATTTTTTTTCATAAATGCTTGGCAAAAGGTCCAGGGTATAGCAGAAAGTAGGTAGAACTGATGGAAGAGCAGCCATCTTGCTCCAAAATTTTGGGGCAATTCTGGCATAAAAATGTGTCTCAGAGTAAGCCAATCAATAATTGTATAGAGTCAACAAAATATGTCTATCTCTGCACCAGATTTTTCATCCCCGAGCTACTATGAAAAATCTAGGGCAGGTCTAGACAGCCTTTCTAAGCTTAGGTTATCTACAGGTTTCGGACATCTGGGCCTTTTTGTTTAACACCTTGCTGACACCTGCCATATCTTTTTCACAGCATTCTCTATGCAGTCAAAGTAACCTGTATCCTTCATTCTCTTGGTCAGTACGATTATAGCAATTTTTATAGTTTTTCTTGTGTTTTAATACTTAAAAAAGTAAAATCTTTGAAAAATAATGATTTGAAATAATGACCCCTATAGCATTTTTACCTCTACAGAGCTGTGTGTGAGTGTGAGAGTTTTTCTATTATTGTTTTGTGACACGATCTGTAGTTTTTAGTGAAAGCATGTTGGAGTGTGTATGAATTATTTATCACTTTTGATTATTTTATTTTTTTTGTCGAAGTGAAGCAATAAAAAAAAACTGAATCAGCTATTTTTATTAAATTTATAGAAAGGGAATTAATGTAAGTCAATAGGTTGTACACATTTGTCTGTCTCATTGTTGAGAGGATATTTGTGATATCTTAAATCAAGTCCATTCAATATACTTTGACTTTACATACTTAAAAGCCCTCACAGATGTTACTGTAAAGTGTTTACAAGAAGTTACATAGATCTGCAGTATAACATTAGTAAAAAAAAATATTAATGACTACTTCTTTTATAACTGAGACCTAGCAAATCAAAAGGTTCTACCCTTAGAATAATCAAAATAATTCAAGGTAAGTTAGTGATTTAGTTTGCATTAGTGAGAAAATTATTTTAATAATCTTTTCCTTTTAACTGTAATATGAATTTTTCTTCGAGTTTAAGTTTTTTTTCTTTTAAATGGACTTCAAATTAGACAAAGTATTCTTAGAAATGTTCACTTTGTTTAATTAGGAATGTAATAAGCCCATTTACAAGAACACTACTCCTATAATAAAACTATTAGACCAAATAATAATCGGTTTATATTGCGGCAAATGGAGCTGACGAGACCAACTGGAAAAGTTATTTGTATGCTGCATTAAAGTTAGCAGATGACTATGTTAAATGAAACTATACCGGTTCCTCTAATAGATGATTTATATGTAACAGAAGCAACATGAGCTATTAATAGCATTAATAGCTGATCTATATGTAATAGAACCAATGCTAAAAAATTTAATTGGAATGTGTGCTATAAATGATAGAAGATAGAAAATAACTGAGATAGCACAAGAGAATACACTTGAACAATTCAGTATAAAATGAGTGTATATGTAGACATGCCATTATCTGTGATAATACAAATTCCAGTCACACTCCAATCAAAGTAGGAACACCAAAAATGCAATACAATTAGGTACAAAGTCATACACAAAGGACCCAGGAGGAGGAGATCTACACTATTGTGTGCAGGATCATTTGTACTAAATGGCTACTTTTCATTGCCTGTGACATGAAGTTAACATTGTGGTGACTGAAAAACCTCCTAATTAACAAAGTAATAGCTTAGCAAGGCATTAGGCCCACAGTTATATATATCGGACTATACACTGTATTTAGACGGACTGAATGACAATCTAATGTGCATGGTAAGCTGTAAATGCTCTATTGGCAGATGATCACGGGGGACAGACTGAATGCATGCATTCAATTTGCATTTTTTTCTCCAAGAAGATCAGCCACCATCTAAGGTGTCTGATAGTGGCTTTCTTCTCCCCCCTCTCTTTTAAACAGAAAAACATTATCATCAGATCCAAGCGCATATATAAGTATGAAAAATATATCTTGACTATTAAAAGTGTATGGGCCAGCCCCTCAGTGCTCCAAACACCTCATTTGCATAATAATAAAATTATTAAATATGATGCAACTGTACTTCTGATTTCAACGATAGAGGGCTCATTTTATTCACTATGATCAACCATACTTGGCAGTATGCCTGGTTTACTGGGTCTGATCATGGTGACATTATATGCTCTTTAAAGCATATTCATTAATAGTCAATTTATTATAACAGGAAAGCCTAACCTTTTATCTTAAAACAATTTTTTTAAATTTTTTTGTCACCAAAAATGAACAAACTAGTTTGCAGTTTCTGTTAATTATGGAGATCAGCTTCCCTGTAAAATCTCTAAAAAATACTCTTGCATAATACATATATGATATCATTCAATTATAAATCATTTAAGGTACACTAAGAAAGTGTTACCAGCTTTAAAAAAAAATTGATAGTCTGAAAATCCTTTAAAATAAAATGTATGCAATTGCCACTATGGCAGTGGCACATTAACAAATGGCATCATGCAGCAAAATCATAACAATTTTGTAAATAAGATCACTAATTTTCCAGCAAATAACAGAAAAGATCAAGAAAAGTCTGATATAAATAAAATTATAGACACATTTTAGCAAGTGAGCTCTGATTAAAATTTGACAACTGAACAGACATGTTTAGACAAGCTATATTCCAGACAAGATGTAAATAACAGTTATATATTCTGTGCTATTTATCCTGTACCTTATTTACATATCTATTAGAGATGAGCGAATCTATTTGCCGATTCTTTGATTCGTATCGAATCTTGGAAATTTGTAGCTGCGACGCAAATCCGAATATTAGGTGATTTGCTTCGGTTTTGTACGCATTCGCTATGTAGTTTGTCCTATAAATTATACGCTATTGCTACATATAAGTTACTGTTGTGTACAAATTCGTTAGCAAAATTTTACTGTTAGTTTGTTTATCGTGTGCAAAAGCCCGGGAAGAAAGCAGTCACCTGACCTAGTGGGCAGGGCTTGCTCTGATTGGCTCAGGCTCGGTAAGCCAGTGATGCATCACTTCTGCTGCGACTGCTGAGATGAGCAGAAGCACTGTGTGAAGTTTTAAGACTCTGAGACCTATTTTGTGAAAATTGGGGTATAATTGCTCTGGAAATCCATATTACACATATCAGGGATACTGCAGGACAAGTGTAGGGCCAGTATAGGGTTAGTATTTAATCAGGTAGGGAGAGAGAGACAGGGAGAGATAGGGAGAGACAGGGAGAGACAGGGACAAAGACCAGCTGCAGGGCCACAGAGTGAATTGAAAAATGTCTGGAATGGATAAGCAAAAGGGGTCCAGTTCCAGCCAGACCTCGAGCTCTAAAAAAAAAGGAGAAGGTGGCACAGGGCAGAAGTGCCAAAGGACCTGTAGCCGGAGCATCTACTAGTAGTATTCGCAATACTTGGCCATTGTTTCACCAAGGCACAAAATTGTAGTGGAGGAGAAAGTGGATGAGGTAGTGGAATGGATGGCACGCTTATCTCAGTCTAAGCCGGATGATCTATGTCATCTGCTGATACAGTATCCATATGAAGCCAGGAGTCAGACTCAGAGCATTCCTCCTGCTCCACCATTCCTCTTCAGCAAAGCCCGTCATTTTCGTATGCACTTTGTACGCTTATGCGTACTTGTGTTAAAAGAGGTTGCGTACCTTTTTAACTGAACGTTCGTTATTAGTGCGCAAATGTTCTCTAAAAGACATATAACTACGTATATTTTGTACGCAAATTCAAAGAATCTATTTGTCGAATATACAAATCTTAGGTAAAGTTCGGCAAATGTTCGGCAAATAAAATTTTGCATGATTCGCTCATCTCTAATATCTATGTATAATTCTATTTAATAAGGCAGTAATATGGAAATGACAAGAAAAATATCTTAAACTCTTCTCAACAATATGAATATGAAATACACATGGCCAATGGAAACTATGCTTATATTATATCACTCAATTTTGTTTATTGTTTTTTTTTTTACTTTGTTAAGTTTTATGTCTATATCATTATGTAATAACATACACTACCGTTCAAAAGTTTAGGGTCACAATTTCCTTATTTTTGAAAGAAAAGCACAGTTTCTTTCAATGAAGATAACATTAAATTAATCAGAAATACACTCTATACATTGTTAATGTGGTAAATGGCTATTCTAGCTGCAAACGTCTGTTTTTTAATGCAATTTCTACATAGGTGTATAGAGGCCCATTTCCAGCAACCATCACTCCAGTGTTCTAATAGTACATTGTGTTTGCTAACTGTGTAAGAAGGCTAATGGATGTTTAGAAAACCCTTGAAAACCCATTTGCAAGTATGCTAGCACAGCTAAAAACAGTTTTGCTGGTTAGAGAAGCTATAAAACTGACCTTCCTTTAAGCTAGTTGAGAATCTGGAGCATTACATTTGTGGGTTTGATTAAACTCTCAAAATGGCAAGAAAAAAAGAACTTTCATGAGAAACTCGACAGTCTATTCTTGTTCTTAGAAATAAAGGCTATTCCATGCAAGAAATTGCCAAGAAACTGAAGATTTCCTACAACGGTGTGTACTACTCCCTTCAGAGGACAGCACAAACAGGCTCTAACCAGGATAGAAAGAGAAGTGGGAGGCCCCGCTGCACAACTGAGCAACAAGACAAGTACATTAGAGTCTCTAGTTTGAGAAATAGACGCCTCACAGGTCCTCAATTGGCAGCTTCATTAAATAGTACCCGCAAAACGCCAGTGTCAACGTCTACAGTGAAGAGGCGACTCCAGGATGCCGGCCTTCAGGGCAGAGTGGCAAAGAAAAAGCCATATCTGAGACTGGCAAATAAAAGGAAAAGATTAATATGGGCAAAAGAACACAGACATTGGATAGAGGAAGATTGGAAAAAAGTGTTATGGACAGACAAATTGAAGTTTGAGGTGTTTGGATCACACAGAAGAACATTTGCGAGATGCAGAAAAACTGAAAAGATGCTAGAAGAGTGCCTGACACCATCTGTCAAGCATGGTGGAGGTAATGTGATGGTCTAGGGTTGATTTGGTGCTGGTAAAGTGGTAGATTTGTACAAGGTAAAAGGGATTTTGAATAAGGAAGGCTATCACTCCATTTTGCAACGCCATGCCATACCCTGTGGGCAGCGCTTTATTGGAGCCAATTTCCTCGTACAACAGAACAATAACCCAAAGCACACCTCCAAATATGCAAGAACTATTTAGGGAAGAAGCAGGCAGCTGGTATTCTATCTGTAATAGAGTGTCCAGCGCAGTCACCAGATCTCAACCCCATTGAGCTGTTGTGGAAGCAGCTTGACCGTATGGTACGCAAAAAGTGCCCATCAAGCCAATCCAACTTATGGTAGAGGCTTCTGGAAGCATGGGGTGAAATTTCTCCAGATTACCTCAGCAAATTAACAGCCTGAATGCCAAAGGTGTGCAATGCTGGAATTGCTGCAAATGGAGCATTCTTTGACGAAAGCTAAGTTTGAAGGAGAAAATTATTATTTCAAATAAAAATCATTATTTTTAACCTTGTCAATGTCTTGAATATATTTTCAATTCTTTTTGCAACTCATTTGATAAATAAAAGTGTAAGTTTTCATGGAAAACACAAAATTTGGTGACCCCAAACTTTTGAACGGTAGTGTACTTTTAAAATATTCCCTATTTTATCATACTCTAAAATTGGTTTGAACAATAGAATTGATATGGAGAAATATATATGAATCTAAAGTTTTATATTTAAAGGGATTGTGTCACTACAGCAAATGGCATTTATTATGTAGAGAAAGTTAACACAAGACACTTACTAATATATTGTTATTATCCATTTTGCCTCCTTTTCTGGCTGGATTCATTTTTCCATATCATTATGCACTGTTCGTTTCCATGGTGTCGACCACCCTGCAATCCATCAGTACGGCCACGGCTGATGGATTGTAGGGTGGTCATAGCCATGGAAACGAGCATAGTATTATGTGATGAAAAAATGAACCCAGACAGCAACTGAAGCATTATGGATAATCACAATACATTAGTAAGTAGCTTATATTAACTTTCTCTACATAATAAATGCCGTTTGCTGAAGTGTCACAATCCCTTTAAATTGCAGTCAATGTGCTCAGAAAAAGATATGTCTATCATGTCAACCTTCTACATTAATAAACCATTTATGAGGAAGGCAAAAGTCACTGTTGCTGATTCATTTTCCTTAGAAAAATGAGAATTACAATATGACTGGTTATTAGTAACTCCCCCAAACTTTAATTTTTTAAATATATTAATTGAAAGGTATTTGATATCTCTATTTTATATCTCTTTCTATTCTGGACACATATCTGATGCTACCATATAGATAATTTAAGTAATTTATTCAAATGTCTGTGCATCTGTTTTCACAAACATAAATTTAAACTCTGTCTCTAGGCACACCCTCTCAAAAAAAAAAAAAAGGTAAAAGAGAACAGGATGACTAGCCTTTCCAACTAAAAGATATGAAGCTCTAGTGCAAAGTGTTACCTGGTAAACTGACTAAAGGCTCCTTTACATGGGATGGCTGAGCAAGCAATTATTAGCAATGAACAGTTGGTTCTTATTGATTACCTACTTGTCAGACGTAGTGAGAGCTTCACTAATAAGCAGCAGTCACCTCCTCTATATGGGGGTGAGCTATCACTACTGAGATCGTTTGTCCTCACAGAGGATGATCTGCTGCCTATAAATGAAGATTTAGGGTACTACATCAACTAGGTATTCTTGTAATGAACATTAGTCTGGTGAATGGTGACACCTTTGCATGCACCAATTAATGGGATTGAGCATTTGTGTGAACATTTGACCTTGATAATGAGCCAGTGTAAAGGAACTTTAATTTTTAAAGTTACTGTATATTCAGACTACACTTTCAAATACCACACCATACCATGCCATATCAGGCCATACAAATACATAAGAAATTATACATTATCACAGTCGTTTGAATGGAGAGAGAGAGAAGAAAGCCCCAGCAGACATTTCTGATGGAGGCCTATCTCCCCTGAGAACAAAGGTCTGAACAAATCGAAATCCAGCAGCCCAGTCCTTTCCCCTGAAAGGTTGACTGGCAACAATCAAATGTGCATAGCCACCTTAAGACTAAGTGGTCTGGTGACTGGTGGTGGACACAGAGGGTTTATTTTCATTAACCACCAATGATTATCTAAAATTGAGCAAATTTAAGTACCCACGTCATCATTAGAGCTATACTGAATGAAATTGCATATAAGGTAGTACAAAACAGCATACTGTATGTGCGTACATCATGAGCCATTCTTGGGTTTTAAGCATGGATAATGAGAAGAACAAAATTAGATAACTAGCTACTTACAGAAGCCTCATCTATCAGTTTGGATATATTTGTACTATATCAGGGGACACAGTTTTAAACTTACAAAAATGGCACCAAAATATCTGTAGTTGAAAAGGACTTTATTTTTGCAAAAACAAAAACATCATTTTTACAAAAGTGTCAGATTTTTCCTGAACAAAAATGTTTTTCTTTATTTTTTTGTGCAAACTGTACTTTTATTTCGCCTTTATTTATAACTTTACTGGGGTGATTATCAGAAATACTAAATGCTTTGTTTTAAGGAGAATTAGAATGATTTAAAAGTATTGAAAATTATTATATAGAATGCCATATCATGACTTGTAAGGAATTTGTACTGCTGGTGTTAAGAGGGAAATAATGTTTTGCTTTGACATATAGTTAGAGCTATTTACTCTATATGCTTTTTAATTGTATATAGTCATATAGTGCATGCAAGTAGATATATTACTTACTTTGCCAACATACAAAGGTTCTGTGCCAGTGTATTCCTCAAGAACAAAGAACTGGTTCCAAACCCAACTCCGCTTTGTCCTTGATTTTCCAGACTGAATATAAGGCTTGGATGTAGACATTGAGAGCTCAGCTTGGCTTATTCCAGAGAGACAGAAGAAAATAGCTATAAGCTGAAGATAATGACACATTTCATGTTTGCCCATCTTCATTTTCTCACTGTTATTAAAATATTACTATGAAAGAAGCAATTCCCAAATGTATTCTTAGAAAATCCAGTCTTGATCCAGACAGTGTTTAGTTGTTGAGGGTAGAAGGTTACTCGAAGAATATATCCACAGGAAAATGGGTAAGCAACTATGAGAAAAACAGAGGGAAACAATTGGAACAATCTAAAGAAAAAGTTACTTTTTTATGCTTGAGCAAAATGTTTTCAAAGTTCTAAATATATTATGAGATACTTACTGCACTTACCATAGAGGTTATAATAGAGGTTAATACTATAGGACTTATAGTGTAATGACAGTAATAAGGGCTTATTTCCCCTTTAGAGCTAAATTGCTGTATATATTACACGCTGGGTTAATTATAAAATGAACGTGTCCTTTAACTAATTGAATTAACATTTCTATGTCAAAAGGGACAGTTAAAAAAATGGCTAAATTGGAGTCAAATAAATAAAACTGTATATTATAAAATAAAAAAGCAATTTTTCTAATGTGCACCCTTCTCCAAAAGAACAAATATTAACGACTTAATAAATAAAAAAAGCTTCAAATTTATTTAAGTTCAAAACTGCTGCTTTAGAAAATATGAATGTTTTATTAAAATATACTAAAGTAAAATTGTTTTCCATAATAATGAAGCTAATTTTCCATGAGATTGACATACATGTACAATTGATGGCCATGGAAGCCTGCTAATACATTACTATTAGGGATGAGTATTAGAATGTATTGGCATCAAAGAGCCGAAGTTATTACTTCGCAAAGTCTCGCAAGACTTTGTGCAATAACTTTGGGAATTAATTTTTACTGTAAAAAATCTTGATACTGAACTTCTGATATTAATACCAGGGAGGTCTGGAACTCTGCAGTTTGTGAGTCAGCAGAGTGTTGGCAACTTTAATGCACTATATGCCTTAGCAATTAGTGACCCTGCTTAGTAACTTTTCATGGTCAGCCACTTTGTGGCTGAGTTGCTGTGGTTCTTAAACACTTCCACTTTATTATAATACCACTCACTGTTGATCATGGAATATGTAAGATGGAAAAAAGTTCACAAACTGATTTGCTAACATGGAGACATCCTATTATAGTGCCAGACTCAAATTCAGTGAGCTCTTTAGAATGACCCATTCTTTCACAAATGTTTATAAAGACAGACTGCATGCTAGGTGCTGGATTTTAGTCACATCTGGCGATGGGTTAATTGAAACACCTGAAATCAATGATTAAGTGGAGTGTCCCAATGAATTTGTCCATATGATGTATTTTTATATTTTGTAGGAAGTGGAACTAGAAGCTGATTATAAATTACTCAATAACAGTGAAAAATATGTTAAAATCTGTTGTAATCGGTTGTCTTGATTGTGTAGTTACCTGGAAAAGAGATATAAAAAGGTTGGTTTTCTGTTGAGTAAAAGTGGATATCTACTGTATATTACTTTCTGTCTGGACCATAACATTTAACAACCTTAACATGAAATAGCTAGTGTTGAGCGAGCATACGAGGCCGAATACTATATTCGGTCGAGCATGGCGGTGCTCGGCACCATGCGGTGTTTGGCCGAAGACTGCATGTTCTCGAGCGCCATGCTCGAGTCCCCTTCCCGCACATTTCTTGGCTGCTACACAGCCAATCAGCATGTGGGGGGGTACTGGCATTCACTGTAATGGCGTAGCCATATTGGCTACTGGCATAACAGTGACTGGCTGGCTGGGAACGCGTCATTGGGTGCTATATAGCACCCGGTAACATGTGACCCGGCTCAGTCTTAGTCAGGGAGAGCTGCTGCAAGGAGCAACAGATAGTGTAGGGATAAAAATTGGCTAGGCAGGTCTGTTGAAAAGACCCAAAAGCCCTTTTAAGGGCTATTATATCTGGCTGCAATATATATTTTTTTTTGGGGGGGGGTCAAGGTTGCCTGACCTAAGCACCACCTGTGCAGCGTTTGCATTATAACGTTTCTGTATTCTATATTCCTGACATCCGTTGCTATTTTTTCTGCCGCTAATCAAGGTGACATTACCTGCGCTGCGTCTGCTGTATAATGTTTGCGCAAGGAGGGACAGATAGTGTAGGGATAGGATTTGGCTAGACAGGGGTAGTTGTTCTGTTTAAAAGACTCAAAAGTCCTTTTAATGACTGTTTTTATATCTGGCTGCAATATTTTTTATTTTTTGGGGGGGCAAAAATAACGCAAGTTTGCCTGACCCTAACACCACCTGCACAGCATGTGCATTATAACGTTTCTGAATCCTATATACCTGACATCCGGTGTCATTTTTCCTGCCGTTAATCAAGGTAAAATTACCTGTGTTGCGTGTGCATTATAACATTTATGTATACTATATACCTGACATCCGGTGTTATTTTTACCGCCGTTAATCAAGGCGATATTACCTGCGCTGCGTCTGCTGTATAACATTTGCGCAAGGAGGGACAGATATTGTAGGGGTAGGATTTGCCTAGGCAGGGCTAGTTTTTCTGTTGAAAAGACCCAAAAGCCCTTTTAAGGGCTATTTTTTCTGCCGCTAATCAAGGCGACATTACCTGCGCTGCGTCTGCTGTATAACGTTTGCGCAAGGAGGGACAGATAGTGTAGGGATAGGATTTGGCTAAACAGGGGTAGTTGTTCTGTTTAAGACTCAAAAGTCCTTTTAATGACTGTTTTTATATCTGGCTGCAATATATATTTTTTTTGGGGGGGGCAAAAATAATGCATGTTAGCCTGACCCTAACACGACCTGCACAGCGTGTGCATTATAACGTTTCTGTATCCTATATACCTGACATCCGGTGTCAATTTTACTGTCGCTAATCAAGGCGACATTACCTGTGTTGCGTGTGCATTATAACGTTTGCCAAGGAGGCACAGATAGTGTAGGGATAGAAATTGGCTAGGCAGGGATAGTTGTTCATTACAGGGCTAGTTGTACATGACTAATGTAGCCTTGATTAGCGGCAGACAAAAATGCAATGGATGTCAGGTATTTAGGATAAACAAACATTGTACCGCACATGCAGCACATGTAATGTCACCTTGATTGGCGGCAGAAAAAAATGCAATGGATGTCAGGTATTTAAGATAAACAAACATTGTACCGCACATGCAGCACATCTAATGTCGCCTTGATTAGCGGCAGAAAAAAATGCAATGGATGTCAGGTATTTAGGATAAACAAACATTGTACCGCACATGCAGCACATGTAATGTCGCCTTGATTGGCGGCAGAAAAAAATGCAATGGATGTCAGGTATTTAAGATAAACAAACATTGTACCGCACATGCAGCACATCTAATGTCGCCTTGATTAGTGGCAGAAAAAAATGCAATGGATGTCAGGTAATTAGGATAAACAAACATTGTACTGCACACGCTGAGCAGCTGGTGTTAAGATTAGGCAAACTTGCGCTAATTTTGCATTCCCAAGAATAAAAATATTGCAGCCAGATATAACAATAAAGGAAAATACATACAATGCAACGGCACACTGCTAACCAGATAAAGCACAAAATGCCATAGAGATATGAATTATTCTGGAGCTAATGCTATGCTTGTTTGGTAAATTAGAGATTCTTGGCAAATATATTTTGTACAAAATTATCTGGGCCTTTTAAAAAGAACAACTAGCCCTGCCTAGCCAAATCCTATCCCTACACGATCTGTCCCTCCTTGCGCAAACGTTATACAGCAGACGCAGCGCAGGTAATGTCACCAATATTAACAGCAGAAAACAATACACCGGATGTCAGGTATTTGGGACACACAAACATTATACAGCACACACTGCGCAGGTGGTGTGAAGGTCAGGCAAACTTGCACAATTTTTGACCCAAAAAAATAATTATTGCAGCCAGATATAACAATAGTCCTTAAAAGGACTTTTGGGTCTTTTAAACAGAAGAACTAGCCCTGCCTACCCAATTTCTAGCCCTACACTATCTGTGCCTCCTTACGCAAACGTTATACTGCACACGCAGCACAGGAAATGTGACATTACCTGCGCTGCCTCTGCTGCATAAAGCTTGTGCATTCTAAATATTTTTGCCATTCAGTGAAATTTTTCTGCTGATACACTTTAAAAAAATCTGCGCAACAGTACTTTTGACAAACTTGCATACATACCATTTACTATGCGCAAGGCGAGCAGTAAGAGACAGGGAAGTGGGCGTGCTGATGATGGTGCACGCAGAGGCCATGGCTCTGGGTGCGGTGAAACTGCATATGCTGGCAGAGCACAAGAAACAAAGTCATCTAAAAATCCTAGCTTGATGTCCTAGTTTGCAGGGTGGCACAAGACCGGTTCTTGTTACAGATGTAGCAGCGCTAGCGATCACAGGAGAATCGCGTGAGTGCAGAGCAATATCGTAAATAGAGTACGCATCTGATGATTTGTATGCTAATGCGTATGAATTTGTATGCTAATGCTACGCATTTTACTCTAATGCGTACAAATTTGTATGCTAATGCTATGCATTGTACGCTAATGCGTACGCATTTGTATGCTAATGCTACGCATTGTACGCTAATGCGTACAAATTCAGCTAATTAACGTACTTTTACTGCTAGTGAAAGGAGTGAAAGTGGAGAAGTCGAGATTCGTTAGCCACGCTATGTGAAAACAGTGATCGCTAGCACTGCTACATCTGTAGGTCAACATGTCAGGAGGAGGACCAGAGTAAGATTTATTTTTTAGGTAAAAAAATTAGGGGTGAGGGCTGCTGGTGAACCTCTTAAATATTTAAAGGCGAGGGCAGCCTAATAAGCAGTTTGATATGATGGAGGAAGAGGACGAGAAGAGGAAGGGGTGCATGGAAATACAGTGTATTCAATACACCCTAAAGGCCACATTTAAAGTTCCTTTGTGTTCAGCCGCTTTCCTCTGGTGGGGTAGCTAAGTCAGGGGCAATCCAGGTCTTGTTCATTTTGATAAGCGTTAACCTGTCAGCATTTTCAGTTGACAGACGGATGCGCTTATCACTTATTATGCCCCCAGCGGCACTAAATACCTGCTCTGAGAAAACGCTGGCGGCAGGGCAGGCCAGCACCTCCAAGGCATAGAGTGCCAGTTCATGCCACGTGTCCAGCTTAGACACCCAATAATTATAAGGCACAGAGGGATCACTGAGGACGTTGACACGGTCAGCTAGGTAGTCATTTTCCATCTTCCAAAACGTTTCCCTCCTTGTGACACTAGGCCGCTCATCAGGGTGAGGGTCATGAAACTGTCCCAGGCCTTGGAGAGTATGGCCTGGCCCTGCCTCTGTTAGAACTGCTATGTGTTCCCCTCGTCTCACCTCCTCGGGTGCCCATGGAACTATGTACTCTGCCGCCAGCTTTGTCAGCTGGAAATTTTTGGAGCAATTTTTCTACGAGGGTCTTCTGGTATTGCACCATTTTGCTAGTCCTCTCCACCAGAGGAATAAGAGATGAGAAGTTATCTTTGTAGCGGGGGTCTAGAAGGGTGAACAACCAGTAATTGGTGTTGGTTAAATGCGTATAACGCAAGGGTTACAGGAAAGGCAGCATAGCATGAAGTTGGCCATGTGTGCCAGAGTCCCAACATACAAGGCTTCGCTCTCCTCACCAGGAGGATGACTCTCAATCTCCTGGTCCTCTTTCTCCTCTTTGGCCCATCCACGCCGAAGAGATGGAGTAAACCTGCTACGAGGGCAACCGTCTCCTGCTCCTCCTCCTCCAATTCGCGCTGATAAGATGAACCAAGGGTGGTCTGGCTATCACCCTGTGTAGTGTCTTCCCCCATTTTCCACCTCTTCCACATGCAAATACAAATAATTTCTACCTGAGTCAAAAGGGCTCAGCATGCCTGATTTAATAGGGGTGATGCTGACAGAAGCTCTTTAATAAAGTGTACATCATTGAGTCCATGATTAGTTGAAAATAACTAGAGCTGAGGAGTTTTCTGATTATGAACAAGGCACAAAACAGGAATTCTCTGAGAATACAGTGATCATTTCATGAAAGTAGCTAACTTCCTCAAATAAATTAAGAAACATTATCTGCATTACAATCCCACAGAATCAGATAAGGAAAGGACCTTGAATGTTGAGTTCTCTACCTGGAATCCTGTAGGTATGATGCTTAGATACAAATGTTCTAGAATATCTCCACCAAAAACATAAAACTGTCCACAGATTAGTAAATCAGAAGGTCTGGCATCAACTAAAGTTTGGAAATAATGTGCTTACTGACAAAAACATTGATAATTTTCTTTTTTGTTTTGGAGGCCAGTATTGTAAATTATAACAGGATGTGCAGCCATATTGCTTGTCACTTATAAATTACACATGGAGCAGTTTCCAACTTGCCTTTGATATGATGTCACAGAGGGAAATCAGATCACAAAAGCCATACAAAGTCAAGAAAAAATGTTCTGCTGATTGAGTAACTCCAGTGGTAAACTACTGACAAAATGATTTTCTCATTCATAATATGAAAAACATTTTACTGGCCAGATATGGATATGTGCGCGTGATTCAGAATAAGGGGAACATAATAAATATCAACTTGACCTATTTTTATTGGAAGTCAGTTGTCTGTTGCCGTCTGAATTAACCTAGGTTCAAGTAATTAATTTGTGTGCTTGTACGCTCGTTTAATGTCTTTTAATCAGAAGAAACCAGACAATTCAGAAGATTGATGACAAATATGAAAGCAGACAAATATCTCCCAAATGGAACTGGTCAGGTTGGCATCTATGCTAATATCAGCTCTACACTTTAAATGCAAGCTGTCAGAGTAAGCAGCAGGTGGTGAGCATATTAATGTTATCAGTTTATAGGTCAGGATAGACAGCAGAACATGAAGCCTATATGGAAATAATGTGGAAATCAAGAACGAATTATATAGTTTTGAAAAAGGCTTCATCTGTACATTGAGTATATAAATGTGTGTTTGTATTTGGTGATTGATATTACGCTAGATCCCTGATAAGAGTTAAAGGGTGAATACCAGGGACTACCAAGATAGGTTTAGCCCAAAGTCAGATCTTTTGGTTGGATAAAAGGTCCTTTGTTTTTTTTTAACATGGATTTCTGATGAGGTCCAGGATGGTGGGGCCGTAGTAAAAATAAAAAATAAAATGAAAAGCTTCCTATAACTTATAACTTTATAAACATGTCAGACATTCCAATTTGCACTTACTATACATAAAAGTATTAAGAAAATGTCATAATTCTAAGTAACAATATTATGGATTGCAATACAGTTACTCCTCATTATGCTGATATATTTCAATTAACTTTCATTAATTATTCCTTTTTTCTGTTGTTTTCTCCAGGGTATGTGTATATATTGCCTACTTCCTCTCAGATATCAGTTTGAGTTGCCAGTCTTGACAGAAAATAATTATAAATTAGCTAATTTTCATAAAACAATTTACATATTGCTGTATCTGCATCTTTGTTACAGTAGTAAGTACTATAATCACATTTTAGGAAAATAATATAATGATTTAATTTTATTATATAATAGGGATCCATTAGTATTATCACAGAATATAGCACATGTAATAAAGATTATTATTAGAGATGAGCTAATCGAATCGCACAAAGTGGAATTCGATCCGAATTTCAGGACAAATTAGATTTGCCTCGAAGCCGAATTTCCTTGTGCTTATCCTGAAATAGTGTAAAAAAACAAAAAATCCATACTTACCTCCTCCATTTGCTCGCGACGGGCCGCCATCCGCCATCTTGATTGAAGATCCCGGGCGAAATCCCGCGCGTAGTGACTTATGACATCACCATGCCAGCCGGCGTGATGATGTAATCTCGGGCCGCGCAAGATTTCGCTCCAGATCTTCAAGCAAGATGGCGGCGGCCGGCCAGTCGCGAGCAAATGGAGGAGGTAAGTTGGATTTAATGTATTTTTTAATGTCTATTTTACACTGCTTTTACACTCAGATGCCGCGATCATGTATGAACGCGGCATTTGAGGGGTACAATGACGGGGGCGGCGCTATTGCAGCTCCCTGTCATTGCACCCACTATGTACAAAAAAATGCGCTTTGTGGCGAAGTAATTCGTAACGAAGCAAATTTTTTTTTTGTAAAATTCGGCGAATCAGCCGAATCGAATTTCCAAGAAATTTGCTCATCTCTAATTATTATGTATAGTGCACATACCTGGATAAATGCTTGCTTAGAAATACTCATTGTTGTCTTTGGCCCAGATAGAGGGGTAGAGAAAACATCGACTTTTTTTTATATCATTTTTAATTTTTTTTTCTTTCAAGGCCACCATGCACATTACTGTATTGTTGGCCCAACCTGCTGAGAATGGCACATTTGGTGACAGTTTAATGTGTATGAGGAACTCCCAACTCTCTCCCGACAGATGATGTCTAGGGAGGAAAGCCAGGATAAATATTTTTGACTGATCTTTTTGTTCTCCTAGGAGATCAGCTGCCTCCAGAAATCATCCAAGCCGAGAGTATATATGTATGTGGAAGCAGGGAAGGAGTCAGGAGAGATAGCTGATCGTCAGCCAAGAGATAATGAATATAAGCTGACATGTAAAAGGATAACAAGGTTTTGAACTTTTGACTTTCAGGCTCCATATCTCACCATCCACTACAGCTTTGGATTTGAGACATCCATCATTTTATAGACAATCATCTTGGATATCTCATACATAAATTGGACTTGCAACTATTTAGCATATGATTAGTTATGCAGATACTTGTCATGTAACTACAATGTTACTGTTTTGCTCCTAAAATTCTACACTTTAATTATTATTTTGTTAGTATATTGTAAATCCACCTTTGGCTTTCAACACTACCTTAAACCTTCTTGGCAAGCTTTCACTCAAATTCGAGCATGTCTCGACCAAAATCTGTTCCCAGGTCTCTTCTATGCGTTCCCAATGTTGGTGCATACTGGTCACCACCATTGATCCTGGTCAAGTATTCAATTCTTTTGGCTGTGAAACAACCCTTTATCATCAGGCTTCCTCAACCGAACTTGACAGTCACTTCAATTTCTCAATCCGTTAGCCACTTTTCCCTTGTCTCTTCCAGTCCCATTTTGACCCATCAGAGCCCAGTCTATTGACTTTTGTCTCATCCCTCCAAATCACCCAAAGCCAATTTTCTACTGTCTCTTCTTTGTACTTTTTTTGCAAACTTGAGCCGGCCCTTCTTATGATCATATTTAAGCCAAGGCTTCTTCACCTTTTTTTCAGGCCACCGTTCAAGACTTTGTAATGAGACTTGCACAGTGCTTCCATGGACATCTGTGATCTTGTTATTATGAAGCATACAAGCCACCTCCACAGCCGTGTTTGTCACTCCAGAACTGATAGACCTTGCGATGAGCTGACTTGTTGACTCCAATATTTTTCCTGGATGTCCACCTCTTGGCTCTGCAATGGACTGAAAGACTTTGTGTAATATTCTTTCAATTGTCATAGCACTCACATGATGCAGTTTGGCAATTTTTTTGGCCGATATACCGATATTGATGAGCTGGATGATGCTATTTCTCTTTTCTTGTGAAATCTTCATGGCTTTGAACCAGTGACTTTTCGCTTGGGAATTACCCTAATAACACACTGAGCTATTAGGGAATGTGAGAACAGGTTACAATTTATTGTACACAAGAAGAAAAAAATTGTTCCACCACCAAGAACAAAACAGTAACAATTCAGTTAAATGACAAGTATATGCATGACTAATAATATGCTAAATAGCTGCAAGTCCAATTTATATATGAGATAGCCAAGATGATTGTCTATAAAATGATGGTAGCCTGAAAATCAAAAGCTCAAAACATTGTTACCCTTTTGCTTGTGTATATGGCCTTGCCGCTCTGAGATACCTTGACGTTGTGCTCCGGCTCCGGTATGTTCTTGATATAAGAATATATTGGCAAAAGTCTCATTTTAACATCAGCGTGAGGGTTTAGCCATATATTATCAATTGCATTACCGCCGCAGTGCACCTTTATTAGTGATTGTTTGATTATATTGTTTGCCACATCCGCACAATTTGTTACCTTGTGTAGGATGGTTTTGTGGTACATGTGGTCCGCTGCAGGCATCCTCCATTGTATGCATTTTTGCTGGGGATTGCTGTTAGCAACGGATCACATGTGCAGGAATTGTTCCCCCGGTTTGATATGCGCAACAGCATATGGGGTTTAAGCAATTTTCTGCCATTTTAGACCACGTTTTTTCTGTGATTGTATTTGAACATTTACACCTGGAGGTGTGGCAACTCCAGGTTTGAATGTACCATTACTTACATTTTATGGTAATATTCTGGTGCACCTGTGTAGCCTGAGTCACATGAGTCATTGGTAGGTGGGGCTCACAGTCTCCTCCCTCCTCCCATTGGATGTGTGATCTCACGCTGGAGGTAACTAGGAGTAGGTTGATTTGTGTCGGCCTATCTGCTCCTTCCGCAATTGCCCATAAGGCTAGGTAGGATTAGTGTTAGGTCCCGTGCCACTCTGAGATACCTTGACGCAGTGCTCGGGCTCAGGTATGTTCTTGATATAAGAATATATTGGCGAAAGTCTCATTTTAACATCAGTGTGAGGGTTTAGCCATATATTATCAATTGCATTACCGCCGCAATGCACCTTTATTAGTGATTGTTTGATTATATTGTTCGCCACATCCGCACAATTTGTTACCTTGTGTAGGATGGTTTTGTGGTACATGTGGTCCGCTGCAGGCATCCTCCATTGTATGCATTTTTGCTGGGAATTGCTGTTAGCAACGGATCACATGTGCAGGAATTGCTCCCCCGGTTTGATATGCGCAACATCATATGGGGTTTGAGCAATTTTCTGCCATTTTAGACCACATTTTTTTTTCTTCTGTGTATATGGCCGCCCTAACGTATTGGTCGTACCTACACATTTTTCAAAACTTGCTATTGCCCCAGGTGCCCATTTAAAACATCTTTGCACCTGTTTTGGGAGTACCTATTTGCATAGATTATGTTGGATTTTACATCTTCCGTGCATCTTAGTTTTCCTCTCATCTCCCTGCACGTGCTGTCTAAAAGACAGTTTGTTGTCCATAGCAACAAATAACAGCACAGCATTCATTTTATCATTGTTTTTCTGAATTTGTCTCTCCCTGCACTTTACATAGTTAGATAATTAATGCAGATAAAAAAATACACAAGTTCATCAAGTTCAAATCTATAAAATAAAGTTGTTTTTTTTAAATTCAGGGTGGTACTTCTTTCATGTTCTGTCTAAAAGACAAACTGTTGCCCATAGCAACCAATCACACCACAGTTTTCATTTTGCCCATTGCAAGTAATCACATCACTTATTTTACTTTACAACAATGTTTCTTAACCTGCCTCTCAATCAGTGTTGTCAGAAAATAAGGTCTTTTGTAATTCAGAGTCATAATCATGTCCCAGCAACCTGCAGCCATCAAGACATGGCAGGAGTTGCAGATTTGCAGCAGCTGGAGAGCCACAGGTTGGGGAACACAGGTCTATGTATTGTAAGAAAACTGTAGTAAAATGAAAGCTGTGCTGTGATTGGTGGTTATGGGCAAAAATGTTTGTGTTTTAGATAGCACATACAGGGAGGTGAGAGGCAGACTGAAATGTAGTTGCTCAACAACTACAGTTACATTAGGGTATACATTATGTTTTACAGCAGACTGCATCAAAAGTACATTAATTAAAACATTCCAGAAAATTGAAAATATACCAAAATTAAGTTTTAGGTATAAATCGAGTAGGTTTAGTGAGTAGATATTACATTCAAACCCTAATGGTGTTGCCTTGTTGCTAAAGATGGAAACATCTTCTAAAATGCTTATCAGCTAATGATTCAGGCTGAGCTGGGTTCAATCATATAATTAATATCCGCATTATCTATAAAACATGCTTTAATGCCTTTTAAGATCTTGCAATTTTCCATTTTTGTGTTGTTTTCATCTCTGTTCCTTCCTTTTTGGCATTCGCATAGCCACATGAAGGCTTGTTTTTTGGAGAACAAGTTGCACGTTCTAATGGCACCATTTTAAATTCCATACTATGTAGTGGGAAGCTGGAGAAAAAAGGGGGTAAATGGAAAAAAAAACGCCATTTAACGGGTTTCATTTTTAGGGTGTTCACTTTATTCCTCAGGTCAGTATTTTTATTGTGTTTTAATATTTAAAAAATATTTTAAAAAACCTTTGGAAAAATATATTTTCTTTATATCACCATATTATGAACATATTTACATCTACAGAGTTGTTTGCGGGCTCTTTTTTTGCCCTCCCTTCAGGATGACAGAGCTGTGCAGAGTGTCAGCTGTAACATACAGCTGACAGTCTGCTTCAAAGTGCACACATATCCCCTTCCATAGGGATCTCAATATGGAAGGGGCTAACCATCGGGCTGCTGCTCTGTTGTGGCAGCCGCCTGATGTTTAAATTGTTAATGTGGCAGCCCCCCCCTTCACCCACAAACAAGTCACCCCCCCAGGCCTAAGGGGTTAACCATCGGGCCATTGCTCTGTTCTCCGTGGCAGCGGGCCGATACTTGAAGGGTTAATATCGATTCCTCCCCCCAACCCCCTCAGGATGGCCAAGCGGTGTGGCACAAGTCTAGTGCGCCCCCTTCTCCCCCCACCCCAATAGGTTCAGGATGGCAGGGTGGCACAAGTTCACCCCCCCCATTGAGGATGGCAGAGCGGCAGCGGGGCAGAGTGTTAGCTGTAATGTACAGCTGACACTCTGCTTCAAACAGCCGACATTGGTGCTGGCACAATGTAACCCCTTCCATGCCGCGGTCCTTAGGACCACTGTAAGGATGGGTTAAGCAGAGCAGCGGCCCGATGCTTGAAGGGATCCAGATGGTTACCATGGCAACTGGACGCTTTCACTGGCATCTACTTGCCATGGCATATCTAAGCCTGATCAGGCTCCTGCTAAAGGCAGGAGTCTGATCAGGCTTAGGCCTCATGCACACGACCGTATTTTCTTTCCACATCCGTTCCGTTTTTTTTTGCGGACCGTATGCGGAACCATTCACTTCAATGGGTCCGCAAAAAAAACGGAAGTTACTCAGTGTGCATTCCGTTTCCGTAGGTCCATATTTCCATTCCGCAAAAAACTAGAACATGTCCTATTATTGTCCGCATTACGGACAAGGATAGTACTGTTCTATTAGGGGCCAGATGTTCCGTTCCGCAAAATACGGAATGCACACGGACATCATCCGTATTTTTTGCGGACCGCAAAATACATACGGTCGTGTGCATGAGGCCTTAGTGTGAGTGAATATACACTGCAGTACACTATACAGTGTACTGCAGTGTATTATAGAGACATCAGACCCACTGGATCTGCAATAACCAAGTGGGTCTGGGTCAAAAAGAGTAAAAAATAAAGGGGAAAAAGTTAAAAAAAAAGTAAAAAAAAGTAAAAAGAAAATTCCTATATCCGCACATATAATTAATTACAAATGAAAAAAAATAAAAAAATAAACATTTTTGGTATTGCGACCTGCTGTATTAAAATATCACATGAGCTAACACGTCCAGTGAAGACCGTTAAAAAAAAAAGTGCCAAAAAAGCCATTTTTTTTATCACCTTACAATACAAAAAGTGTAATATCAAGCGATCAAAAAGTCATATGTACCCCAAAATGATACTAATAAAACCGTCATCTCATCCCGCAAAAATTGAGACCCTACTTAAGACAATCGTCCAAAAAAATAAAAAATATGGGTTTCAGAAAATGGAAACACAAAAACATGATTTTTTCCCCCAAAAAATGCTTTTATTGTGCAAATTTTAAAAATGCACATATTAGGTATCGCCGCATCCATAACAACCTGCTTCATAAAAATATAATGTGATCCAACCCATCTGGTGAACGCCGTAACTGAATAAAATAAAAAAGGGCCAAAAAAGCCATTTTTTATCAACTTACATCACAAAAAGTGTAATACCAAGCAATCATATGTGCCCCAAACTGCTACCAATGAAACCGTCATCTCATCCCGCAAAAATAGAGACCCTATTTATGACAATCGCCCATAAAATATAGCTTTCAGAAAGTGGAGACACAAAACTACCTCCGATAAAGGAATCCGCACCGCTGCAGCTACAATCACAAAATTTGGCACACATGTACATCAGGTGTCCGGGAAGGTTTTAGAACAGTTTTCAACTCTCCAGGACGTACCGTTCCTGAGATATTTAAAAAAAATGCATTAGCCAATAGTAGCCTGGTCACATGACCCTTATCAGCCAATAGAAGCTCACAGGCACACATCAGGTTTCTATGACAACCTAGCCAGTTCACTGCTTTAGGTCTGCATTAAAGAGGCAGAGCACTGTGGATGACAATGGTAAATGGGTATTCCCAGTTACCATAACTATAACTTATGTTTTAGACTAACTCATCATCAATCATTACCTCATATAATGTAAATTTTACATATTTACTGTTCAGTAGTAATAAAAGATGTTTTCTTCCACTGCTACCCACCTTCCTCCTAAATTACTATGGCATCGACCTGTAATTCCGTCCACCGTCAAAAGAAGGACTTAAAAGCACCACCCCTAGATCCCACTAAGTCACGCCCCTGACTCAGTCAGGCCACGCCCCTTCCATGCTACATTTGACCGGGATTAAAAATATTGGTAAAAATCACATTCTGTCAGCTGCAGGGGTGGGGGGGAGGTTGACTTTCTCCCTACAGCTCATTGCTCAGACTACACAGTGCTGCTGCTGAGAGTGCTGCTGCTGTGTCCATCCAGGCCCTGCGCATGACAGAGGACAGGGAATCTGAAAGCCAGACCGTCCAGCCTAAAACAAGACCTCTGGCCACCCTAGGGGCAGGCTGATGTTAGGGTGGCCAGATGTCCGGCTTTAGGCTGGAGAGTCCAGTTTTCTGGCTACCTGTTCTCCGTCTGACGCAGTGCCTGGACAGACACAGGGATGTCCACCCTTTTAGTAGCTCACACTAAGACAGCTTCTCCTCCGTGTCTTCAAGGAGCCAGGGGGGCGTGGCCTCATGTTTAGTGGTGTGTCTTGATGGGAACTGGGGGCACTGTTTCACGTTTGGGGGAATGGCCACTGAGGTCTGGCTTTCTGGGGTGAAAACAGTGGCCACTCTAGCTGCTGTGGAGGTCACAGTTAAAGGGGTGGGCTGCTGTAGAGGTCACTGTTAAAGGGGCGGGCTGCTGTAGAGGTCACTGTTAAAGGGGCGGGCTGCTGTAGAGGTCACTGTTAAAGGGGCGGGCTGCTATAGAGGTCACTGTTAAAGGGGCGGGCTGCTGTAGAGATCACTGTTAAAGGGGTAGGCTGCTGTAGAGGTCACTGTTAAAGGGGCAGGCAGCTGTAGAGGTCACTGTTAAAGGGGTGGCCTGCTGTAAAGGTCACTGTTAAAGGGACGGGCTGCTGTAGAGGTCACTGTTAAAGGGGTGGGCTGCTGTAGAGGTTCACTGTTAAATGGACGGGCTGCTGTAGAGGTCACTGTTACAGGGCCGGCTGCTGTAGAGGTCACTGTTAAAGGGGCGGGCCGCTGTAGAGGTCACTGTTAAAGGGACGGGCCGCTGTAGAGGTCACTGTTAAACGACACACCCACACAAACAGTTAATGAAGTAAATTAAATATACCCGGGCGAAGCTGGGTCCTTCAGCTAGTATATATATATATAACAATGGCAGCACAGCAGGCCAAATATAAATAAGGAGGTTAAGGCCAAGGACGAGCGAACTTGTGTTTCAAGTTTGGCATACAAGGTTCAGGTTATGTAAGAATTCTGTTATGGATCCCGCTACCACGGACCATAACTAAGGGTCCATTCAAACGTCTGCATAATGGGTCCGCATCTGTTCCGCAATATTCAATGGGGTCGCAAACGCGTTTGCTTTCCCTGGCCCCGGAAAAAAATAGACCATGTCCTATTCTTGTCCGCATATAGAGAAAAAGAACAGAAGACAGCATCCTCTTCTTGTTGAAAATTGGTGTTTAATCCATCAGAAAATCCAAAACATGTGCAACGTTTCGGCTGACACTCAGCCTTTATCAAGCACGTGTTTTGGATTTTCCGATGGTTTAAACACCAATTTTCAACAAGAAGAGCATGCTGTCTTCTGTTCTTTTTCTCTACATGTATGTTTTTGGAGTCTTTGGACCAGACCCCTGAATAGACGTGCATCCTGCTCGAACATTTGGACAACAAACAGGTGCTGTACTAAAAACTTTTCTTTTTTTGCTATTCTTGTCCGCAGCCACAGACAAGAGTAGGCATTTCTATAGTGCCGGCCATGTGCAGACCGCAAAATGCAGAACACACATGGCTGGTGTCTGTGGTTTGCGGATCTGCAATTTGCGGACAGTAAAACAGTTGCAGACGTGTGAATGGACCCTTTTGCTCCATGGTAGCAGAATCCATTACGGAATTCTTAAGTAACAACGTTTTAGCTCATAGCTTGAAAAAAGACTCTGTGAATGAGCTGAAAGCATTGCGACCACAGGGGTGAATAAAGTGTTTGAGAGCAATGTCATTTTTTCTTTATATATATAGTCATTTATCTAAATGGTGTAAAGTAGAACCGGTTTAGTTGCCCATAGCAACCAATCAGATTTCACCTTTCATTTTTCACAGCTTCATTGGAAAATGAAATGAGGGATCTGATTGGTTGCTATCGGCAATAAGCCAGTTCTACTTTACATCAGTTTTTATAAATCTCCCCCAATCCCCCTGCGTATCTCTATGTGTACATAGCATTGTGTGTCATCACTGTACTAATTTTTGTGGGAGAAGTGACCGCTCACTGTGTGGACTGCACACAATACTGTACTCAGAAGAGACTGTACACACAATACTGTGTTCAGAAGAGAGCTCACACACAGATACTGTACTCAGAAGAGAGTGCACACACATACTGTACTCAGAAGAGACTGCATACACAATACTGTGTTCAGAAGAGAGCGCACACACAGATACTGTACTCAGAAGAGACTGTACACACAATACTGTGTTCAGAAGAGAGCTCACACACAGATACTGTACTCAGAAGAGAGTGCACACACATACTGTACTCAGAAGAGACTGCATACACAATACTGTGTTCAGTAGAGAGCGCACACACAGATACTGTACTCAGAAGAGACTGCACACACATACTGTACTCAGAAGAGACTGCACAAACATACTGTACTCAGAAGAGACTGCACACACATACTAGACTCAGAAGAGACTGCACACACATACTGTGTTCAGAAGAGAGCGCACACAGATACTGTACTCAGAAGAGAGCGCACACAGGTACTGTACTCAGAAGAGAGTGCATGTAGTGAGAGCTGTCAGTAATGAGATCTATATTCTGCGTATAACACCATGGTTCTGACTATAGATATCTGCACTAACGTTATCAGCAGAAATATCTATTGTGTCTATAAATAATTGACTTTTTACAGAAGGGAAAGTGATAAATAGGTCTGCTGATTATAGGCTATAGCATACTGTAAGACTCACCATGTTGTGAATTGGAATAAAATCTCACTACCAAGTTACTTGCAAGTTCCATCAGCTTATACTGTGTGTAAGAAGCAGATAGCTATGCTGTGTAACAGGATGAGGAGGCGGGAATGTGGAGCTGTTCTGGTGCATGTGGAATCAACAGGAATGGCCACAGAGCTTCTCAGAAGACAGCAATGTGCAAAACTCATAGAAGAGCATTTCTGAGAGCATGTGTAGCAAAGCTGATACCAGAAAACGAATAAGTGCAATTTTATTATGTGCTGTACTACAGTAAGATATGGGGTTATTGATTTTTAGTGCACAAAGGTGTCCATAGCCTTTAATGACCACAAGTAGAGTTTTGAGCAATCACAAAACTGTTATGCAGAGAGAAGATTAGAAAAAAACTTTTCATTTTATAATGAATGTATTTTTCTGAAATCATCTCAACAATCTCCTTGATTGAGTAGGAATTGTTTGCATACAATATGATCTCTTCAGAACTTATTGTCCAGTTTGGCAGCAGATATGGTAGATTGGAGCACTAGATTTGATTAGTACTTCAACCAAATTTACATAAAGAAATGGAACACTAGACAATGACAGCCCATGTTCTATTTTCAGGAAACAGAATGTGAATTTCAATAGTTTAATTTAATATGTCAGATCCCTCCAAAAATATTTGAGTCATTTAAGAAACTGTCCCTTCTCTAGATATTGCTGTTACACAAAATTGTTGGTACCCTTCCGTGAAAAACAAAAAACAAAAAACAAAACACTGTGGTCAGTGAAAGAACTGAAACTGACAAAAGTAATAATAAATAAAAATTTACTTAAAATCAGTTAATGAAAATCACTATTGTTAGTTAATTATGGTTAAACAGAATAATTTATTTAAAAAAATAATAATGAAACTGTCCTGGACAAAAATGATGGTATCCTTAACTTAATATTTTGTTGCACAACCTTTTGAGGGTATCACTGCAATTAAACAATTTATGTAAATCTCAATGAGACTTCTGCACCTGTCCATAGGTATTTTGACCCACTCCTCATGAGCAAACTGCTCCAGCTGCCTCAGGTTTGAAGGGTACCTTCTTGAGAATGCATGTTTCAGCTCCTTCCACATATGTTTGATAGGATTAAGATCAGAGCTCATAGAAGGCCACTTCAGAATAGTCCAATTCTTTGCTCTTGGCCATTCTTAGATGTTTTTAGCTGTGTTTTGAGTCATTATCCTGCTGGAGGACATATGACCTGTGATTGTGACCAATCTTTCTGAAACTGAGCTACACATTTCTCCCCAGAATGTCTGTATAGTTTTAAGATTTCATTGTACCCTTCACAGATTCAAGACCACCTGTGCCAGATGCAGCAAAGCAGACTCAAAACATAAACAAGCCTCTTCCATGTTTCACAGTAGTTACAATGTTCTATTCCTTGTATACTTCATTTTTGCATCTGTGAAAATAGAGTTAATGTGACATGCTCCAATTTTGCCTCATCTGTCCAAAAGGCTTGTTAATATGTGTTTTGGCAAATTCTAGTTTCACTTTTTTATGATTTGCTTTCAGGAGCGGGTAGGAGAAGGAGAAAAAGTGAAGCAGAGCATATTGTGCATGCATGACCACCTCTTTATTCACCACTATGGGGCTACTGGAAATAGTCAAGTCAGTGCTTAGCTATTTTCAAAACTCGAAGTGAATGGAGGGTGGTTGCTCTTGTGCAGGGCACTGTCCTTTACTTCAGGGAGCACAATTTGAAGTGGGTTCAAGAGGTGGGATCTGCACTTATCTGACATTTATGGCCGAGCCTAGAGATATGCCATTTATGTCTGTGCGGGAAAAACCGGGATTAAAATTCCAAATGGGGTGGAACTGGAAAAAACGCAATTCCTCCTCCGTTTTACGGGTTTTGTTCCCACTTTGCTCCGTTTCATTGTGTTCTGGCAAAACAGACCTGTGCCCTTCATTCTCTGGGTCAGTTGATTAAAACAATACCCCATATGTATAGGTTTTTATGCTTAAAAATAAATTTAAACTTTGAAAAAACATTTTTTTTACATCACCATATTCTGACCCTCATAAGGTTTTTATATTTATATATAGTGAGCTGTGTGAGGACTCATTTTTGGGACAAGCTGTAGTTTTTATTGATACCATTTTGGAGTGTGTCACTTTTTGATAACATTTTGTTACATTTTTGGGGGTAAGAGGGAGGCAAATTGGCCATTTTGACCCTTATTTCCATTACGCAATTCGCCGTATTGGAAAAATATTTTTATATTTTAATAGTACGGGTGTTTTCGGTCTTGTGATACCCATGATGTTTATATTTTTGTTATCTATGTATTTTTTATTTATTTTATGGAAAGGGGGTGATTTCAACTTTTATCTTTTTACATTTTTGATTTTTTTTAGGTTTTTATTTTTTACTTTTTATGATTTTAAAGCTCGCATTTGAGTTTACAAACTCCATTTTTTTTACATTCTGAACAATCATGGGTTTTTTAGATCCATTTTTTTTTAAATAAGCAGAATTGCTTATTTCTTATGTTGGCCTGCCACCTACTGGCCGAAATAAGAATTGCGGCTTTAATGTACTGGGTCCCTTCAGAGAGACCTGAGAAGCTGGGAAGCGCACGCTCACTTGATCATGCAATCTCACTTGATCACGGTATTGAAAGGCTTTAATGACGACAATCGGCATTATTGCCAGCCATGGTCATTAGCTACGGGTCTCTGCTGTTTTAAACAGCGGTGACCCACAGGCCATGATGCCCACTGCACATGAAGGGTTTAAATATAATCATTAACATCTTCATTTTCCATTTTTTTGCTTTTGCTTTATACTTACAGCCTTCCAAGAACCATAACTTATATATTTTTCTATTCACATAGCCATATAAGAGCTTATTTCTTTTTTTAGTGAGAAAAGTTTTACTTTCTAATGGCACCATTTAATATTGCATACAAAGTAGTGGGGAGCTGGAAAAAAATCTAAATGGGGTGAAATTGGAAAAAAAACAATTCCCCCACAATTTTATTGGTTTTCTAGTTTTGTGTACGGAGCTGTGTGAAGGATAATTTTTTGCAGAGCATTTTGGATATCATTTTGGGGCATGTATGATTTGCATGACCTTTTGATCACTTTTTATTCAATTGTTGTGGGAGGTGAAGCGACCAAACGGCAAATTGGCCATTTTGACTTTTTGTTTTGCCATATGAGATATTTTTGTATTTTAATAGCATTGGCGTTTTTACAACTACCTATGATTCTAAGTATAAAAATTCCTTGTTTTTATACTTTTCAATAGTTTCCCTAGGAACAAACAATTATTAGATTGCTTCTTTCATAGACTCCAATGCATTAGCAATGGAGTCTAGGAGAATTTTACTGTCTTCCATAGGTACCTATGTGTGGCAGATCATTCAGGAGTACAGAGGCTGCCAAACATAACTGATGCCTCACTAGGGGGAGCTGGTGCAAGGCCTGGAGCGCATGCTTCCAGTTTTTGAGCTCTCATGCCATGGTCACATTTGACCACAGCACTTGAAAGGGTTAATTGTGTGTGGTCAATGTTATCGTAGTTGGCATGTATTAGCCCCCAGACTCTGCTGTTTAAAACAGTAGGCATCTAGTGGCTATGGTGCCCGATACGCCCATCTTCAAATACTTGATCGCCGCCGGTCGGAAAAGGGTTAATAATAGTTGTCCTGCAATAAATAAGCCCTCATGTTGGTATGTGAATAGAAAATTGAAAAGTTATGGCTCTTGGAATGTGGGGAGTTAAAAACAAAACTGCAAAAAATGAAAATGGGCCCTGTCATTAATTGGTTAATTTTTTTTTTTAACTCTCTCTCTTCCCTATTTTCTACATAAAAAATAAACATCATTATTATCACCACATCCAAAAATGCTTCAACTAATAACATGTAGAAGTATTTTACCATAATTGAACACTGCAATGGAAAAACAAAATAATTTCACTTCAGTAAGTGGCATTTATTATGTAGAGGGAGTTAATACAAGCCACTTACTAATGTATTGTGATTCTCCATATTGCTTCCTTTGCTGGCTGAATTCATTTTTCCATCACCCTATACACTGCTCGTCTCCATGGTTACAGACCACCCTGCAATCCATCAGCGGTGGTCGTGCTTGCACACTATAGAAAGAAGTGTCAGCCTGGTGGCCAGGACAATGGGAGCATACATAGGTTAGTGTTTTTTTTCCTATATTGTGCACGCACGACCACTACTGATGGATTGCAGGGTCGTCTGTAACCATGGAAACGAGCAGTGTATAATGTGATGGAAAAAATGAATCCAGCCAGCAAAGGAAGCAATATGGATAATAACAATATTTTAGTGGCTTGTATTAACTTTCTCTACATGATATACATGATGCTATACACTGAAGTGCGACAAGTCAAACATAACCCAGAACAGTATCTATAAAACGTATAGTTAGTCTTGCAAAAAAGAGCCTTTACACAGCTCCTGAGAAAGAAATATAAAAAAGTTATAGGTGTCAGAATTTGGCAAAGCAATTTTTTTGGTATATTTTTTAAGTAAAGCATAAGATAAATATTAATAATTGTTTTATTTTAGTTTTTTAGTGTACAATTGTGCCCCTCTGTGTATAAGAGGAATATAGCTTAAAGAAGAACTCCCGCAAAAATTTTTATTCCATGTCCTTCTAGAAATGTACATGATGTAATCTGTAGTGAATGTCAGTGGCTGTATTTTTTAGTTATATCTCACACAGTAACTCACACAGTAATCTCACACTCACACAGTAACTTATGTGTGGACAGTCTAATTTTCTATGCATTCTTATGGGAGCCTCACTTTCAGTCTCATAGGAATGAATAGAGAAGTAACTGGCTTCCTGTCCTGGGTTAGTTGGAGGTTAGGGAGTTGGTCACATGACACAGCTACAATAAGAAGAGAGTGGATTACTCTCAATTACAGCCTCTGATAAGAAAATGACATTCACTACAGATTATATCATGCACCTTTCTAACAGATCAGAGAATACATTTTTTTGTCGGAGTTCTTCTTTAACTAAAGCATGTTACAGGAGGGTAACTAAGGCCCCTTTTTCCACTGTATAGAACCAGCTTGTTTTTATAGTTTTTCCTTTAGGTCAAAATTGAAGCTCAGTGGGTATGTCCTTTTTCAGCAGAACATGTCCTTTCTTGCTGCAGCTCTCTCTCTCTATAATTGACACAGCTTATAACAGTAGATATGGCTGGTAGCAGCCGGGGGATGGAACTGAGCATGTGCATCCACCTCAGCATTGTAAGGCCTTGTTCACACGTCAGTTTTTTGATCAGTTATTTCCATCAGTTATTGTGAGCCAAAACTAGGTGCGGGTCAAAAACACAGAACAGTTGCAAATGTTTTCATTATACCTTAACAATGTGTACCTGCCACTCCTGGTTTTAGCTCACCAAAAACTGATGGAAATAACTGATCAAATAACTGCTGTGTGAACAAGGCCTTACTGAGATGGACAGGGAAATAATGAAAAGGACAAACAGCAGGTGGCCCTATACATTTACATTTTATTGAATAACTCGTTGGCTGTAGTCAAATTTTAGTTGCATGCAAATATAAACTTATTCCGATCCAGGTTCTGGTTTGAAAAATGTAGATTCTTTTTCATGGGACAACCAATTTAAAAAAAAGACTGATCCTTCCTGAGAAACAAAAATATTGCATCAGGCAGCACTAAGTATGTGTCAAATTTCATAAAAATATAATTTAAAATATCAAATACCTTAAAACTTATGTGCTGATATACATAATGGTATAATCCTTTGTTCTGGATGTTATATGCAATACTGACTGCAATGGTCAGATCATCACCATCTCATTTTACATCTGTACATATATGGGAAAAAAAAAACTCCCTGGTCAGTCAGTTTAGTCTGGCATGTTACTGGTGGGGTTTTTAATAGGAACAATCCCATGGACGAATGATCGGCCACAATGCAACCAGTCATTCTATCATGTGTATGGTAGGCTTTAGCCAGATGTTTGAGGTGACATTGTAAATAAATTCCCTGGAAAAGGAAGTCTTTTTAATACTATTTGAATTCAGTGTTTGCTGATCGAATCAATGCTCCTTACTGGGATTTTCTTTGGAACAGTGATAATAACATCCATGCAGATTTTTTTTTGGACTTGTTTATTTATGCATGATGATCACCTAATTGTATATGTACACCCTACATGGAAATAATTTTTAAAACTCTATAAATACATGATGGCTCCTAGAGGATTTAGTTGATCAATCAAGAACTGTTTAGTAAAATTACTGTCAATAAGTATAAATGGATTCTAAGAAAAATGGATAATGCATGCATTAAAATTTCACTCAATTTCCTATCACTTTCTTAAAGGGGTCATCATATCTGATTGACAATGGTCCGACATCTCACTCCCCTGCCAACAAGTGGCCTGGGACAGCACCTCTTTTTCATTATCTCAGCCCAGGCTTCACCGGTGACCTAGTAGAGAAAATCAAAGGAATCTTTAAAATGGTCGCATTCAGGTGAATGAAACTTTAGGAATATATATATATATATATATATATATATATATATATATATATATCTAGCCAAAGGATGAATTTTTCCTTTTTTTTTCCTGGGGTTGCCCTTTTTTCCCTGTGATGGTTCTGAAGAGGAATTGAATATTTGTTGCCAAGCATCCACAGACTACAGCTGATTGCTGAGGGATACAGCTGTGGGACACCCTGTGATCATGTTATTCATGAGGAACTCTTCTTACAAAAAGGGATCATGGAAAACGGATAACTTCTTTAACCAGTAGAAGTATTTTTATAATTTATTTCTTAGTAACTACAGAAAATAAGATAATATAGAGTTCATTTATATTACTATAGGCTTATACTGGCCCAGAGGAGAATAGGGGAATCCTGTGCATGGTTGGCCCCCATGCTTCCACCCCTTGTGTAAGTGGCACGTGGCACAACAGACTGACTGCACTAGATATACTGTGGAGCAGCAGCTGTCAGTATCTCAACCAGCCTAGGCGTCCATATAAAAAACTGGGTAGATAATTTACGAAACTATTTTATTAATATAGACACATCAGGTAGCTGAGATAGCTTGTAGGTATAGAAGGTCAGAAAGTACCCTCTTTACCTAGGGACCTGCCTTCTCAAAACTGTTTAGGTCCCCTTATAATCAATCATTTTGAATGTCTTGATGCTGTCTGCCGCTGTATGAGCAGGTAGCATTTGCATGTAGTTATACAGTGGGTCCTTAGAAAAATTTCACTAGTGGGCCCTAGGCATCCCAGTCTGGTACTGTTACTATACCTATCATACCTCCATAGTAGGCACATTGTTATAGTAAGACCAGAGTATGAGATATGAAATAAATGTCTCTATGGTTAAAGCTTAATAAATAATGCAATCACACCCCATTCTATCTGTCTCATAGATGTCAAATCTCCCAAATCAGATAGCAAAATGAACAGGTTAGGAAAACCCATCTAACAGTAGGCATTTTCAGGGCATTCCTGGATTTTAGGAGCTTTCTTAAATGTTAATTTCCAGGGATAAGACTTAAATATCCAGATTTTGGTGTTGCTGTCCAGTACTGCCTGCTAGCTTACATTTAGTGAGCGAGAAGTAATGACACACGAGTGTGTCATACTAAACGGATCCGTCCCCACTGACTTGCAGTTGGGTGAGGAGGACGGATCCAGATGGCTGCGCCCATGTGAGCGCAGGGGATCCGAGCTCTACAGTGCTTGTTACGAGCATGTTCCCTCAACTCTAGTTATCATTAAGAATATCTCTACACTTTGCTCCATTCAACTTCCCTTCGATTCTGACCAGTCCCCCATCTCAGCCGCTGAAAACACCCTTGGTTTAATCAAACAGAGAATCTTGTTTCTCACAGTCTGATAGTCCTTTTGGTTCTTTTTTGCAAACATTCATGTCTTTTACTGAGGAAAGGCTTCTTTGTGGCAAATCTGCCATAAAGCACAGATTGGTGGAATGCTTCAGTGACGGTAGACCTTCTGGAAGATTCTACCATATGCACACAGGATCTTTTTAGCTCAGCCAGAGTGACCATTAGGTTCTTTGTCACCTCTAATACCAAGGCTCTTTTCTGCAGATTACTTAATTTGTTGGGATGGCCAGCTTTATGAAGAGTCCTCTTTGTTCCAAACTTAAAGGGGTTGTCCGAGTTATGAAAAAAAATGTATAGTACTGTAAATCTGATGGGCAGCAATATATAACTAAGTTAAGCAAGTTTGTATGGTGAGAAGAGCAGATCCTGTGTCGCTTTACATCTGCATCTGAAAGAATCCAGGGAGAGAGCAGATAGCAGCCCGGCAAAGCAGGGGCGTGGCCAGCACAGTGACGTTTCATGTACAGGCTAATCTGCTGGTGCAGGAATGCAAGATTAGCAGAGAGGCAAGCTGACATCACAGCTCATGTGACCCTCATTGAAACCTGAGAAACCTGCAGCTTTAGAAGCAGAAAGTGTATGGAAAAGCTGTTGTATTTGACTAGTTAGAAACATACAAAGGACAAAAAAATAACTCAGACAACCCCTTTAATAATTATGGAGGCCACTGTGCTCTTGGGAACTTTCAGTAGAGCAGAAAATTGGTGTGCCCTTCTCCAGATATGCGCCTCCACACAGTCCTGACTCTGAGCTCTACAGACAGTTCTTTCTTCCTCATGGGTTGGCATTTGGTCTGATTTGCATTGTCAGCTGTCAGACCAGGGGTGTGTCTTTACAAATTATGTCCAATCAGCTGAATTTACCCAAGTGGACTCCAATCAAGGCATATAAATATGTCAAAGATGATCAAGAGAAATTAGAGTACCCAAGAGCTTAAATTCAAGTGTCATAGTAAAAGGTCTGAATAATCATGTCCATGTGAAATATTAGTTTTTCCTTTTTATTATGTTTGCAAATATTTCTATAATTCTGTTTTCACTTTCTTATTAAGAGGTATTGAGTGCAGAATGATGGAAATGCTTTATTTTTTGTATTTTAGCACAAGGTTGCAACATAACAAAATGTAAAAGTAAAAGGGTCTGAAGACTGTATAGTTACAGAAACTATGAAAAAAGATGAAATAGTTCACCTAGCCTTTTACACAATAAATCTATCTTACATATTTGCTCACAAATAATACAGACTAAAGCTTCCACTGCATTACTCTAATAGCTATGTCCTAGATCTTTCTTCAGAGGATCATTGTTTAAACTTGTTTTTCACACATGTTTGAACAAAGTAATACTGCATAAAAGCAGCACAACATATGGAACAGCTTCATTTTCACAATTCTATAGATTGCTCTGCCAGATACGATTCACTGCTTTAATGAGACTGCTCTTTATAAAATATAGATTTTAACCTGAAACAAGAACATTTTTCATATTTTTTCCCCTAGTAAAACCTTTATCCAGTAAGACATTTTCCGCTGCTGAAATGCAAAAGCAAAATTCATCTGAGAAACACAAGATTTTAAAAGAGCCGATAGTTTCATACATAGAAAGGGAGACTTTCGTTATTCCCTCATTCCCTCTCTCTGTTCAATTAGTGTCTCCTTTGTCAGTACTATAGTGACACCCACTGGTTAACACTGACAGTCCTAAGCTCTTCCTGGTCTTTCCTTGTATCCACTAGCTATGACAATCTGTTATAATGCAAACTGAGAATCAACTCAATTTTTTTTTTTTAAATCTCATTCGTCAGAATCAAAATTTCTTGAGATTCATTATAAGGTACATTGTCTGGAGAGAGGATGAGGAAAGAAGGGAATATTTTCCAGGTAAAGAACTTTGGATTCAGGTAGAATTGAGTCGAACTCAAATTGAATCACATGGTTGATTGGAACGAATCGGACCTGACTGTAATTTTGAGAAATTCGCTCATCTCTACTGTAGATAGTTATCAGCCCAAACAGGAAAATCACAAAGAACTTTTCTTGCTCTTAAATATTGTAAATCTTTCCAAAGGTTTGTTAAACTGTTCCAACTATAAAACAGTTTGCTAAATTTATCACAAATGTCTAATTTTAAAGGAGCAAAAAAAAAATATCTAAGTAGAAAGAATTTGACTGCTCTGCTGCTAATATTATTGGAGGTAGACATGTGAGATCCGGCAGTGATGATGGGACAGATACTGTATGTTTCTGAAACTTCATTGATTAACACTACGATTAACAGCTATCCCAACCTGAAATGGCATCTTACAAAGAAGAAAAGATAGCAGTTCACTGCTTATAGGCATTAGGGTTAATTACATTTTTAAAATATTAAAACACTACAGTCCACCCTCAACTAGTGATGAGGTTCCTCTTTAAAATTGGCTCTGCAGTAGGAAGTATTGGAACTGGAGTAGAAAGTCTAAGGCCATGAGATTTGTTTGGATTACTCTTCTGTGTGCAGTATATGTCAATACGGCAGAAGATTGGAACTGTTCTAATTCATGTTTGCTATGCAAATTGACTTGTGGAACTATTTTAAAGGCATACATGCCCCAAAAAATTCACTGCAAAGAAAGTTGATCATAAACAGGACCCCATACACCTATTCGACGTCTACCTAAAATCAGTGCTCTAAATGAAAGATCTGGGACATGGAGGAACATGCTATATGAATACATTGTAGGGTTTAGGGAAGTCAGATGATGATGATATTGGCTCAAAGCTGCGCAGATGAGATCACTATGCAGTGTGGTATTTATTATCTATCGCAGTTCGAATATAGTTATTTATCAAATTATACATTTAACCTCATGAATACACATTACGTAAACCCTGTCATGGCAGGCTTTATCATATATGGGAATAAAATCAGCGAGCGCATATGCAAAAATAAATGAGATCCTCCGATTCCCATTATAAGTCACATTCAACTCAAGAGCAAATGTTCTGTGAAAGAAGAAAAAAAAATATTTCTATGTATTGTCTACTGAACAGATAATTAAAGAAACAAAGACAACAGAATGAGTCACAGGCCAGGATAATTAGCAAGGTAAGCTAGTAATCTACAAATAGCACATAGGGTGGCTGTGAAGATGGGAGAATGCCTATGATGATGCATGGTATGCCAGCTGGCCAGCAGCTCCCTATTGTTTCTAGTATAAATATAGCAATGTTCCACGAGGCTTAAAATATCTGTCTACCTGTGCAGAGGAGAAAACGGAAGCTATCAAGCGATGCACCACAAGCCCATGATAACTGACATCTGCTGGTACTGGGAGCATGATCTCCTACCCACACGCAGGGCTCAAAGAATATTCTTCTAATCAGGTTAATACTTTTTCATTAATCACTGAGGATTAATAGGTTATGGCACTCAGCAGTTCTGTCTCTGTCAATTACTTCATTACAAATTAACATTCACATTAGCCAGGAGGTAATGAGCACCAAAGTGTCATAATGCAGTTGTCTCTAAACGTCTTTAAGTTGAAAACCTATAGGTCCAACATTGCATTCCTATGTATAATACTGTCAGTCAGGAAAATATGATATATATAATATATATTTATATATTGATTAGAGTTAACGACATCACCAGTATATGACTTTCAACTGTCCTGTATGAAGTTTTGCTATAGTGCAGTATATGACCAACTCGGTTTAACCTTTACTGCGACACTGAAGGTTATATGACATCCCATTATGTAAAAGATAAAATAAAATGTCCTTTTTGGGATAGGTGCGTCCATGCTTCAGGAATATGAGCATGCAGTATGTCTTTGCTAAACTCATAGCTGAACTATAGAAGTGAAATACAAATTAACTATGTCGTGAAAGTGGACAGAGCAACAGTTGCATGACAATATCTCCAATTAAGCTAGATAGGATATAAAAGTAAGGCAGGGTTATTGGACACCTCGGCACAGGGTAATTTACTAGCTTCTACAGTAACTAGCTAATTATCTCTGCTCCACACTGTTGAGTCCTTGTTTCTCCTGATTTACTTTGGCTACAGAAAAGTGCCGTGGACACACAAAGGTCCATAATTCTAACGCTGGCTCTCAGGTATGGTGGAGTCATGAGAGATTAATCATTTTAGATCAAATTAGCACTCGGGCCATTAACTGCAAGTTTTGCTTAGGTGCCTGAAAGGCAAGTTGTTTGAGTTGTTACCTGTGAACTCTTTTGTCAATGATTCCAAAAATATCTGCTAAAGCTTAATGCATTCCCTATTGATCTTTCCAGTCATAAAATGATCTGAAACATAATTTTTGACCTGATCTTAGGTGTTTTACTAATAAGCATCTTCTTCAGGGAGATGACATTGATAATAAATAGCCAACCTGATGAAACACAACACCTTGGGTATTGTTGATGCAAATCTAGCACATTCTGCTTAAAAAAGGGAAAGTAAATGGACTTGACCTTTATAATCTGCCAGGACAGGTAATTTGTATTCCTAACAAGTTTGCTAGCAAAGCATTTTTTTTAGGATTCTCCCGTTACGCTGATTACCTGAATGTTATACAGAGTATAAGCACATGTGCACTTGTCTGTGCTATAGGATAACTCTATATATATAGCCATACACTGAGCAGTGCCAGCATGAGCATTTCACATTACACTGAATACCCTGTATCCTGACATTGCCTGGCGAATTCATGCTCAGCATAAACCACACTGACCTTAACCTCAGCTGGAATTGCCAGGAACAGTGATAAAGTGCCATACTATGCACTCTGGTAGTCAGAACATTTAGGAGAACAGAAGTCATCAAGCATTGAACCTCACCTATGTAACAAAGCACTTTAACAGGAACATTTACATTTGCAGATCAGTAAGGGCAAGTGTAGAGAACCCAGTCACAAAAGCATAAGGCAGCATTCACATGTACAGGAATGAAAAACATCATATAGAATCACACACAAAGAAATATTTACCTTACTCCTAATTTCAGATCCCTGAAAGTCCTGTCTAAATTGGCTGCTGTGTCTGAGAAGCATTCTCCTGATATCTTCCTATTCCCGTCTATCCCTCCTTCCCTTCTGTGCCTTCTCATTTGAAGCATGCTTTTTTTGCAGACTTGCCTTTTTATATGCTTACTGGCAGCAGGTCTTTTTTATCTCTTTTCAAAGCAACCTCTGATTAGAATGGAAGTAACTTCTAAATGTCATTGATGCTGCATGCAAATGATACATCTTTCTGTGGAACTAAATAGAAACCTAGGATACAATTCCCTGGAATGAAATGCTTACAAATAATCCAGTGCACAAAAGACAGTCCAAAATAGCAGAAGCATCTTACCTTCTTCTTCTACTTGCTCTTCTAGTGTAGCCAAATAAAGAATTATGTAAATCCTCTGTGCCTTATGTTAAGCTGCTGCTACCTGCTCCTGGAGGAGACATGTGCCTGCTCTGTCACAAGGAGAAGTTAGTGGAGCTCTGCTTTGGGCAGACTGTGCAGTAGTAGCAGCAGCTTAGTGATATGAGGGTCTCTGGGGCTCTGAACTGCTGAGGGAACATGCTCTGTGGCCTCTGACTAGTTCACTTCTTCATCTGAGGATATGAAAGGGCAGCACAGTGACTTCTTTCTCTCTCCTTTTTTCCTTTCTTCTCTTTTTGTTCCTCTTAGATACAGCAGTTGCTTTTAAAAAGGAAACCAAAGCAAGAACATCCCTCTTGACAGGAGGTGCAGATGGAGCCTTCACTATAAAATCAGAGAAAGTCTATGAAATGGAGGCGTGGTAGCAACTAATCTATCTCCTGTGAAATATTTGCATTTAAAAGAACTTCTGGAGAGAGTTTAAGATTTTTTTTTTTTTTTTTTGCTTGTCATTAGGAACCATGATCAATTGAGCTCCTGAGGCATCAAGCCAAAGTCATAAAAGCCAATCACAACTTACAGTTTTCTTGCTTTATGGTTTTGCCCTTTCAATCTCTCAAGCTTGCCCTAGTTCTACACTCTTTATTTCAGTATATTCCTCCACCCGCTGTGTTATCAGGTGTAAAATCCCAGTGTATGATTTAGTCTCAGTGTGAAACTCATCTTCAGAAGAGGGGTCTGTGTCTACACACTTTGGAATAATAGAGTCAGGTTAGATATATAGTGTTGCTGGAAACACTGTGCCTATTGCTCTAGTTTCTATTGTCTTGTTATTGCTTGTACCATGTAAATTTGAAAGTGAAGCAGTGAAGGCTGATTCGCACCTAAATTGTCTTCCATTGAGTCCTGGCTTGCTTACTTGCAGAAGGATAACACTCTAGCTTTAGTTTTATATTGGCCATAACATATAAATATTTTATTTTTTTTTTACAGGTCACACAAAATATTTTGATTTATTCTATTTTTTTTTAATGTTGAACCTAGCTAGCTAGATAGAGAGACAGATCGATAGATATACAATTACATAGTAGATAGCCTAAATATTAGATTGTAGGTAGATAATAGATAGATAGATAGATAGATAGATAGATAGATAGATAGATAGATAGATAGATATTATATAGAGGCTAAAGATAGACAAATAGATTGATAATAGGGAGAGGGAAAAATAGATCCATAGATAGATAGATAATAGCGATAGATAGATAGATAGATAGATAGATAGATAGATAGATAGATAGATCTAGCCATAACACTAAGGTCTCTTTCACATATCCCTATCCGTGATGATGTTCGTGCCAGGGCAATCTGTGTTTCATCCATGAAAGTGTCTGTGAAGGATCTATTTTTGGTCAGAGTATCCGTTTTTTGGCCCATATGTGTTATCTGTATTACACATGAATTGCTAGGCTGGAAAGGGGATTACCAGAGTTATCTCCTACCAGTGGTCAGTAAAAACCACTGACAGAACACAGTTAGCTTCCTTCTTCTGTCAGTGGTCCTCAATAGGTGACCACTTGACTCGTACCCCAGACCAAAATAGTTAATTTCTCACAGTCAATGGAAAAAAAAATAAGAATGTGTGAATAAACAAATTAAATCAATGGGTACATGTGCTGGAACAGGACACATCTGTGACTTGCTGACATGGGAGGAGGCTTAAAGGCTATGTACACTTTTAGAGGCATTTTTTTATTATTGCATTTTACTAACTTTTGGATAAAAATATTTTTTTTAAATTGGCCTTCATTAAAAATATTGAGCTGTTCTGTCACAAAGGATTAACTGTTTTTCTAGCTTTGTGACTGGTACTTATACTCTCACTTTGTGCCAATCATCTAATAAACCTTATCTCTACTGAGAGGTCATAAACACTAATTTATGTGTCCTGGTCTGACAGAAAAGACAGAAAATCCAAAGGGTGCTACTAGAGCATCTCAGCTCCATACAGAAAAAAAATGCCACATTTTAAATAGAGACCAATTTTAAAAAATATTTGGATCAAAATAAGTACAATGCAGTAATAAAAAAATGCCCCTAAAGGTGTACATAGTCTTTAAGTTTGGGACTACACTGAGAGTTTAGTGGCAGTGATGAAGATTTACTTGACCTATTTGTGGTTTAAGGCTGGGGCTACATGACAATTTTGGCTATGACGTGGCCAAAGATCACTAAGCAACACAATAACCCAAAACATAATGTAAGTGAATAGGGTCAGAACACGACTGTACACTGCTGCAACTGTGACCTTTAAATTGAAAAAATCAACACTGTTGGAATTTTTGTTATTCTGGGGTTGTGTTCACCTGAACCAGCAGAGCCAGAACAGAGATATTAAGATATGTTCACATGGTACAAATACATTCTGGAAGAATTTGATAAGTATTCACCGCAGAATCCATGGCAGAAATCTAGTGAACAGTTAGGGAGTCATTTATTGTAATGAAATACACCTATATTAGGCATATTTCCGGTGCAGATAATGGCACAATGGTTAGCTGTGCCGCAATCTGCGACTTCTCCCCGCTCACGCCAGGTCTAAAAAAGTGGACGTGGCATGGGCGCCTGTTTTAGATGTGGCAAATTGTGTAAATATAAGCCAGCAAGAAAGCTGGCTTACCTTTAGACTGGCACTGGATACACTGAAGTTATGTAGAAGCCTATGCCTCTTCATAACTTTGGCAGATCCTCCGCCCCATATAGGGGTTAGTAAGACAGGTGTCTAAAATGCTGGTCTTAATAAATAACCCCCATAATTTTTTGAAGTTGATAATTGCTGAAAAACTTAAAGGAGCTGTCCTGCCAGAAAATATGTTTTTTAATTAGAATCAGAATGACAAAAAATAAACAAATAAAAGTAATTGTCACTTCACCAATCCCTGGCTACTCCTTATATGGCACTTCTGGAATTACTGCTGTTCACTACTTCCAGAGGCAGGAAATAACTGTTGAAGTTAATGATCCTGACTCAGCCTCTGCAAGGGGTTAGGTGTGTACTCAGGTCCACCCCTAACCTAGTTTGTTAGTAGAGAGTTAGCAGAGGAAGTGAGAGGTTGTTGCATGTGCTCACTCCTCATAGGACTAGACCTGTGTTCCAGAGAAGCATAGCTCTGAGATCTTCGCATCTAAAGGGCCATTTCTACTTCACAGTACTCCAGAAAGAGAGAAAAAGTGGGCATCAGAAGGCCCGGAGTTAGACAGCAAGGTATTTGCTGTTTAAGGCTGATAAAGACTTTACTGCAACAAGCAAGCAGAACAGCTATTTTTTTGTTACCTTGGCTCACAAAAAGGACTCCCCTTCCTGCTGCCCGCATTGCATGTGCCGCTTTCAGCGCTGACCACGGCACATTGCGGGTTAATGCAACGGCATCGGTGTTTTTACGTATTATTCGTAAATGTTCTTAAAATTTTGAACGCTAACGCTACGTACGCAACGTACACATTCTTCTTGCCCCCCCATCCCACCCCAACGAAGCGTGAAAATGACGATACACCACCTGAAGAGCGGGAGCGTGAAGATACGCCCCCCTCAGAAGCGGGAAAAACCAGTTCGGAACTAAGTTTTTGCATGTATAGGGAGTGAAGACTCCTCCCTCATTACTCCGCCCTCCTCTCCAGTTCAAGCCAGAGGTGAACTAGATACCACAGCATGGCGAAGCAACTGCAACCAAAGTGGGGGGAAATGGTCTTTGGGAACCGAAACACTGCCCACTCCAGAGATCAGAGCGTCACAATTGTGCAAGACAGTCTCACCGGCTCCTGACTCGATATTCGCCTTGCTGGCTGGTGCGGCAAAGGCGGCTGGAGCATCCACTTCGCTGCCCAGGAGGAGAGCAACAAGAACACCTTTCATGTGGCAGAATCCCATTGTACCTGCATCATTGACAGCCCACGCCCAGACCCTATGGGACTACAAGAATGCGGTGGAGGACTGGGTCATCCAAGCACTGGACCATCCGAGGCCAGGAAACCCTACACTGGAGCGGCGTAAGGGAACCGTCCTTTGGTTTTCAGTGGAGTGAGGCTTTGGCTTCCTGGCAGATGACGAGGACGTCGAGGAGTATTTCATGGACCCCAGGTCAGTGAAACGGCCGTACCTGCCCCAACCCCGTCACAGCCTGAAAGGCCCCTTTGCTACCGGGGTTAACTTATTATCTAAGCCCCTGGTCTCTACATCACCAGGAACCACCAGGAACCACCAGGCAAAGGACGCGTGCACTGCCTACAGGAGTCACCAAATGGCACCCTCCGTTTCAGGGAGAAGCCACAGCCAGAGCCTCTGATCCCTGGACTGCCACCACCACCATCCCAGTCCTTTCAGCTGGGTCAGTTAAAGACATCATTGTTTATTTTCCAGTCCACGGTGATCCTCAAGTACCAACTACCCTGGAAAATGAAGTCAGCAGCAGCCAGGGGAGCTGGTGGTTCTTCCCTGGGTGCAACCTTGCCTGAACCACTGCAGCCAGAAGTCCTTACCCCTGCTGTCCCGGCAGGAGTATCAGGAAAAGTGAAGGCGCAAGTGGCTGCAGCGCTCACCAGTGTGACCACCACCCGGACCAGGTCAAGTCTGACTTCTGGCAGAAGAGGGCAGTGAAGCTCGACCAAGACAGCCAGCTTGGCCTACAGGAGGCAGGAGCATCCTCTGATGTAATTCAGTAGCAGTTCAAGCAAGGAGGACTTCAGGTCCCTTATCTGAGGAACCCTTCTACTGGATGAGTGATTTAAAAGATACCTCTGGAGGACCTATAGGAGCCACACCATGGACTGCACCTGACGGGTGAGAGCTATTTGGCATTTGTTTTGTTTGTTTAGTTTGTATTGCCCCCTGTTTGACTCTCACCCAGATGGACATGGCTTGTCAGGACCCCCCCCCCCCCATTGTGCAGAAAATTCCCAGTTGCGCCTAAGCACACCTATTCCCCCCCCACCCCCTTCTCAAGATATTTGGGAGCTCCCTTTGCAAAAAGAGTTCTCTATTTGCTGCTATTTTATATTATCCATATGGATTACACGTTACCTGTTTGGATTGCAAAATTACCTCACGTGGATTACAATTGAATTTTGGACTGTGTTCCAGTGTTTTATCATGCCAAGCAGCCACAAGGAGAGACTCAAAACATATATCTGAGCATATTATGCTTGCAAATGTGAAATTGATTGCACTAAAATGTTTGCATAATTATGTCTTTGCTGTATTTTAGCAATAATGTTTTTACAGGTTCAGCAACATTCAAGCACTTTAGCCCATTGCGTGTATTCTTTTTCAGGTACTGCAATGTGTCCTATTCTGCACTTATTGTACGGTGTTTTTTAGTAAATTATGCACTTAGCCGGATAGCTAGCACCTTACTTTTCTAGCTCATATGGACTGCCTCTAAAGACTATCAAGAGAGTCAATAGTACGCTAAGGATTCGTACACACTTTGTACGCTAATGCTTACGTATTGCGTACTTTTAGCAGCGCTGACTGTATGTTCGTATTTTGTGTAGGAATGTTCGCAAAACAACGATTATTTGTTAACGCAACTTCGACCAAATAAATTTGTATTAAGAACGAATCTTGTCAGAAATTCGCCAATTATTCGGCGAAGCGAATTTTGGACGATTCGGTCATCTCTAAGTAGGAGGATGAAAACTGGCCAGAGGTAGAAGGGATTAATAACGGAAACTATGGAGGATATGCTGCTGATATCTTTGTTTTTGTACTAATGAAATGGAATAGTTGTTTTGGATCTGTGGCTGATGGTCGGCGTGCGTATTTCTGGTGGATGTCTGGAGGGATATTTTTACTGGTTTCACATTGGTACTTTTTCTCTATCCTGAGGACAGGTCATCAGTGCAAGGAGCCTGGAAAGCCCCTTTAAGTAACATTAGCAGCACACACTATTAGATGCTGTAGGCTAAAGTCTGTGCACTTTTCTAATCCTATCTGCCCCACAGCAGTAAGGGCCCCTTTGAGGAATGGGAATTGGGCAGTTGTCCAATTTTTCCCCTTCAATGATAGACCTAATGTGGCACCAAAAATGTTTGCTTGTCATTGTATGTCAGGTGACCTGCAGCAGTCTTACACAGGGTAATGTCTTTCCCTGGCTGAGGGTATAGAGAGCAGGATACATTCTTCTAAAGTATTTGTGAATCTCTTTTTTATTAGTATATAGGTAGGTTTAAATAGATTCTATGTGGGGGCACCAAAATATCTTGGAGGGAATGTATTATTATTATTATATGATGTGTGCAGGCTTCCTAATAAATAAATACATTTGTGTGGCATCCTTTATTTTTTGTTTCCTCCCTTTTTCCTCATAGATGTGTGTAAGTGGGTAAGTACCGTATTTTTCGCCCTATAAGACGCACCAGCCCATAAGACGCACCTAGGTTTTAGAGGAGGACAATAAGAAAAAAAAAAATTTTTCATTAGACCTCTGGTCAGACCACCAATCCGGCCCTCATTGTTAACAGCCCCAATAAGACCCCCAATGTTAATAAGACCCCCAATCAGACCTCAGCTCAGATCCCAATGTGAATAACCCCCAATCAGACCTCAGATAAGAGCCCTATGCCTCTCATTAGTAACCCATATGTCTCATATCAGCCCCCAGCAGCCTCATAGCCCTCCCAGCAGCCTCATATCATCCCTCCAGCAGCCTCATAGCCCCCTCCCAGTAGCCTCATAGCCCCCCAGCAGCCTCATATCAGCCCTCCAGCAGCCTCATAGCCCTCCTAGCAGCTTCATAGTCCCCCAGCAGCCTCTTTTCAGACCCCATATTGCCTCATATAGAATAAAAAAAAAAACAAAAACAACAACTCTCCTGCTCCTGGACGCTGCCGCTCGCTACCGTCCATGCTTTGTCTTCATTCTCCTGCCGGCTATGCTGTGAACTGTCACGCATAGCGTGAGGTCACAGAGCGCCCTCACGCTGTGCGCAGCCCTGCACAGCTGACAGCCGAGCGGAAGACCAGGAAGCGGTGAGTACAGATCATTCATCAGTTTCTGGTCTTCCTGTGCTAATGAGCGCTTCAATAATGGAAGCGCTCATTAGCATTCACCCATAAGACGCAGGGGCATTTTGCCCCCACTTTTTTGGGGGAAAATGTGTCTTATCGGGCGAAAAATACTGTAACTGTCTCAGTGATAGAAAACAAAGGGTAGTTATTAACAGGACACACTCAGATTGGGTCACCGTCACTAGTGGGGTACCACAGGGGTCAGTATTGGGCCCTATTCTCTTCTATATTTTTTATTAATGATCTTGTAGAAGGCTTGCACAGTAAAATGTCATTTTTTGCAGATGACACTAAACTGTGTAAAGTAACATGGAAGTGGACAGTATACTACTACAGAGGGATCTAGATTAGAGTTGATTGAACGTGCTCGTAACGAGCACTGTACTGCTCGGATCCCCTGCGCTCCGCTGCGCAGCCATCCGGATCCAACCTCACCTGCCTGTAAGTCAATGGGCACGGTCTGTGATACCAAATGGATCCGTCCTCCTCACCCGACTGTAAGTCAGTGGGGACGGATCCGTTTGGTATGACACACTCGTGTGTCATACCAAACGGATCCGCCCCATTGACTTACAGTCAGGTGAGGACAGATCCGGATTGGGCAGATAAGTGGCAGATGAGGTTTAACACTGACAAATGTAAGGTTATGCACATAGGAAGGAGTGATGCAAGTCACCAGTACATACTAAATGGTAAAACACTGGGTAACACTGACATGGAAAAGGACCTAGGAATTTTAGTCTGGGCTCCTGTGAACAAGGCAAGAGCTGGAGAGAGTTCAGAGGAGGGCAACTAAGGTAATAACTAGAAAGGGTAGACTACAGTACCCTGAAAGATTATCAAAATTAGGCTATTCACTTTAGAAAAAAGAAAACTGAGGGGAGATCTAATAACTATGTATAAATATATCAGGTGTCAGTACAGATATCTCTCCCATCATCTACTTATCCCCAGGACTGTGACTGTGACGAGGGGACATCCTCTGAGTCTGGAGGAAAGAAGGTTTGTACACAAATATAGAAGAAAATTCTTTAAGGTAAGAGCAGTGAGACTATGGAACTCTCTGCCTGAGATGGTGGTGATGATGAGTTCACTAAAAGAGCTCAAGAGGGGCCTGTATGTATTTCTGGAGTGTAATAATATTATAGGCTATAGTTACTAAAAATGGGTCGTTGATCGAGGGAGTAATTCTGATTGCTATCTGTTTCCATAATGCTCTAGACAGGGCCAGGCCAGCGTTTGTCTCCTTCTGCTGGCTCTGTGTGCTGGGTAAATGGCACAAAAATTCAGAATGTGATGTCATGTAAAAGCTCCTGTAGATATAATGTGTAGGTTTTCCAATACCTTTGTCCATATTGTATACATCAAAAAGAGCTTGTGTTCACAAAAACACAGAGGCCTTCCAATATTTGCTTGCCATCCACAAATGTGTTTAAAAATATATACTATAGACTGCAAAGAGCTACTTTGTTATTAAAATCCACTTGTACTAAGATAGCACAGTGTGCAGTACGTATATAAAAATACAGCTTAAAAGGGATATCTAGTAATGGATAATGAGATATCCTAAGGTTACATCTTCATTATCAGATCAGCGGGGATCCGAGTCCTGACAACCCATCGATCAGCTGTTTCATGGAGCCGGCAGGCTTCCCTTAACTCTGAGGAGTGCAGCTGGCTCTTAGCAGCTTCCCAGGCACAGTGCCATACATAGTATAGTGGCTGTGCGTGGTTTTGAAGCTCAGCCCCATTTACTTGAATGGGGCTGAGCTTCAACTAGGCCATGTGACCAGTGCACAGTGATTTGACATGGCCCTGGAAGAGGCCGTGGCACTTGTTCAGTGTCTGGTCTCTTCTAACAGCTGATCGTCAGTGGTCTCAGGTGTCAGACCCCCACCAATCTGATATCAATGACCTATTCAAGCAACCCCTTTTATCCAACTTTGCAGCAAACAGTGATTGTAAGAAAAAAACTGGATGCTTAATTTTGAGACTAAAATTCCAATTACAAGCATATAAATTACTCAAAAAAACTGTAAGATGCGAGTTCATTCATGTCACAGATGTCTACATTAACTACAGTGTGTTTTTTTAATAAATGCCAAAACTACAATATTTACAAACTGTAATGCTAACGAAAAATAATAAATCCCTAAACCTAATACGTATGTTATATGCATTATGATTTCCCAAGATTGCTCTAGATAAGAGTGAATTGGATGCTTTATTACTTAGGCTTGAGTCTCCTGTGGTTCATCAAAAGTGGATTTATAGCATCATAACTCTAGTTCTAATGAACTGCAGGAGGTCCAGGGGCTGCAACGAAAATATAGGCACAAAAATGCAACTGTATTACACATGTCGGAAATATATACACTACAGACCAAAAGTTTGGATATGCCTTCTCATTCAAAGAGTTTTCTGTATTGTCATGACTATGAAAACTGTAGATTCACACTGAAGGGATCAAAACTATGAATTAACACATGTGGAATTATATACTTAACAAAAAAGTGTGAAACAACTGAGAATATGTCTTATATTCTAGGTTCTTCAAAGTAGCCACCTTTTGCTTTGATTACTGCTTTGCACGCTCTTGGCATTCTCTTGATGAACTTCAAGAGGTAGTCACCTGAAATGGTATTCCAACAGTCTTGAAGGAGTTCCCAGAGATGCTTAGCACTTGTTGGCCCTTTTGCCTTCACTCTGCGGTCCAGCTCACCCCAAACCATCTCGATTGGGTTCAGGTCTGGTGACTGTGGAGGCCAGTTCATCTGGCGTAGCACCCCATCACTCTCCTTCTTGGTCAAATAGCCCTTACACAGCCTGGAGGTGTGTTTGGGGTCATTGTCCTGTTAATAAATAAATGATAGTCCAACTAAACACAAACCGGATGGAATAGCATGCCGCTGCAAGATGCTGTGGTAGCCATGCTGGTTCAGTATGCCTTTAATTTTTAATAAATCCCCAACAGTGTCACCAGCAAAGCACCCCCACACCATCACACCTCCGCCTCCATGCTTCACGGTGGGAACCAGGCATGCAGAGTCCATCCGTTCACCTTTTCTGCATCGCACAAAGACTCGGTGGTTGGAACCAAAGATCTCAAATTTGGACTCATCAGACCAAAGCACAGATTTCCACTGGTCTAAAGTCCATTCCTTGTGTTCTTTAGCCCAAACAAGTCTCTTCTGCTTGTTGCCTGTCCTTAGCAGTGGTTTCCTAGCAGCTATTTTACCATGAAGGCCTGCTGCACACAGTCTCCTCTTAACAGTTGTTGTAGAGATGTGTCTGCTGCTAGAACTCTGTGTGGCATTGACCTGGTCTCTAATCTGAGCTGCTGTTAACCTGCGATTTCTGAGGCTGGTGACTCGGATGAACTTATACTCCGCAGCAGAGGTGACTCTTCGTCTTCCTTTCCTGGGGCGGTCCTCATGTGAGCCAGTTTCTTTGTAGCACTTGATTGTTTTTGCCACTGCACTTGGGGACATTCTTTCCATAATACAAATTCTAACAGTCTATTCAGTAAGACTATCAGCTGTGTATCCACCTGACCTCTGCCCAACACAACTCATGGTGCCAACCCCATTTATAAGGCAAGAAATCCCACTTATTAAACCTAACAGGGCACACCTGTGAAGTGAAAACCATTTCAGGTGACTACCTCTTGAAGCTCATCAAGATAATGCCAAGAGTGTGCAAAACAGTAATCTAAGCAAAAGGTGGCTACTTTGAAGAACCTAGAATATAAGACATATTTTCAGTTGTTTCACACTTTTTTGTTAAGTATATAATTCCACATGTGTTAATTCATAGTTTTGATGCCTTCAGTGTGAATCTGCAATTTTCATAGTCATGAAAATACAGAAAACTCTTTGAATAAGAAGGTGTGTCCAAACTTTTGATCAGTACTGTATATATATATATATATATATATATATATATATATTTTTTTTTTTTTTTAAACCATTGACAATGGTAATTTGTAGCGACAGTCAGAGAAAATGTAATTTCTGAATGACAAAATTATAACAATAACTGCTATCACTATCACTGTAGGGTGTAATCAGTATAGCTGAGAAGTGATCTGCATATTATAAGCTAAAGATGTGGTATGGTCAGGGACTTTAAAAAACTTAATATTTTAATGTTTGTGTGGGTGATGTGCAAGTGTTATATTGTGATATATCTCAGTCTGTATAACATAAATATGAGATACAAATCTTAGCTTTACAACAAGATCATATTGCTGCACTAGACTCTTACCCCACTTTACTCAACTATTTTTCCAGCTGTATCATTGTAATCCCAGTTTTGCTTTACAGCTTAGATTCTTAGCTGCTAGGCAGCCTGAGATAGAGCCAATTGTCGAAAGGACATATATGTCCTCTGCTACTGAAGTGCCTCGCTGCCAAGAAGTATTTAGATGCATCCTTGGCATGTAAAGGATTAATCTAAATGGGTACATGGTTCTTGCCATAATGTTACAGGATTGTAAGCTGTCTGCCTACATCCAACTCTAGGATTAATTTACTGCATAGGGACTTATATAAGGGTCAGGACTAGGGATGAGCGAACCGAACCGAATTTTGAGAAAGTTCGTAACGAATCTGGTTAAAATAACGGCGACGCAAAATATACGCATATTTATTGAGCATGTACGATAATGCGTACGCTAATGCATATGAATTCATAAAATGCGTACACATTAGCGAACATTCTCAACTATGCGTATATTTAGGGTATGGAATATGCCATATTCCATACCCTAAATATACGTATATTTGAGAATGTTCACTAATGTGTACACGCATTAGCATACGCATTAGTGTACATTCTCAAATATGCGTATATTTTGCGTCGCCGTTATTTTGAGCGAACCAAACCCGATTCATAAAGAATCTGGTAAAAAAAAAAAACGGCGACGCAAAACTGTACTTTTTTCACAGACTAGACCAGGATACAAGGGATTATTACTCCTTGTATCCTGGTTTTCTGTGAAAAACAAGATGTGTGACGTCACCCCCACAGCCCCGGAAGTGCCTGAGCGCGCCGACATTTTGTCAGTGCATCTTCAGACATCCAAGAGAAAGGAGCTCCATAGATAGAGAGGGAAAAGAGATAGATAGATAGATAGATAGATAGATAGATAGATAGATAGATAGTCAAACAAGTAAATAGATACAGGGAGAGATAGAGAAGAAATAGAAAGGGTTAGTGAGAGAAGCAGGAGAGAGGAAGAGAAAGCTAGATATAGAAGTTAAGGTGATAGATAGGGAAAGAGGCTGAGAAGGCAAGAGATAGGTAGAGATAGGGAGAGGAAGTCATATAAATTAAAAAAATTGTGACATCTAGGGAGAGATAGGGTGAGAAAAAAAATAGTGAGAGAAAAGAGTCAGGACAGGTAGCATTCCTGTTCCGTGACCGTACACGCTACACGTTGCTGCTCAGCTGGGTGTCGTCAACCCCGTTTAGCCACAACAAAAAAAGGTTAAAAAAACTCAAAAAAAAAGTTATAAACAAAGTTTAAAAAAAAAAAGTTTAAAAAAGTTAAAAAAAATTATAAAAAAAATAAAGTTTAAAAAAGTATAAAAAAAACATAATTTAATTTCCCCCCACACAATAAAAATATGTCCAAGCGTCCTACTTCCAGCACAAGGCAAGGAGTGCAACACCAGGCGGTGAGGGTAGGAGAAGTGGCAGCACCAGGCCCAGTGGCAGCCGGGGTAACAGGCGTGGCAGCAGGGTGCAGCTACCCCTGACGGCCACTGGTCAAGTAAGAACCACACAGCTAGCGGTTATAGATTGGCTTTCCCAATCCTCCAGTTCCACCGCCCAAAGCTCCCAAACGAGGAGTCAGGCATCGGCTGGATCATCCGACACCACCCTTACATGGGACGGTCAGCGAGAGTCCTCTGCCCCGTCCCCTGTTATTAGAATGCCACTCTCCTTTGGGGCACCTTCTGCCAGGGAACTCTTTTCAAACCTTGATCTGCCCTTGGAGTCTCTACCACTTTTTAGTGATGAGGAGGAGGAGGAGGAGGAGGAGGAGGAGGAAATCCACCAAAGTCAGCGGGTGGAACATACTTAGACTCCAGAGGACGTGTTGGCTGTAAGCAGTCAACAGAGCCAGGGAGGGGCATCCAGTGCCACACCTGATATCCTGTCCCAGCCACCGGAGGAAAGTAGCAGTGGTCCTGATTTTGATGATGATGTCGCTGATCGGACGTGGCGCCCTCAAGCAGCATTATCCTCAGCATCATCGGTGGAGGAAATAGAGTTGCCACCGACGCAGCAACATCCCACTGTTGCAAGCAACCGAGGCACAAGAGGGAGGGGTAGAAGAGAAGCTACCAGGCAGAGATCACCCTCTCAAAGCCTTGGTCCTGAGAGGGCACCCTCAGGTAGCAGTGGCAGTCAACAGCCAGCAAGACCCCCCATGGCTGTCAGCAAACCACGGTCCTCAGTTGTCTGGCAGTTCTTCCGCCTGGGGACAGATAAGCATATCGCTTTGTGCCTGCTGTGCAATGAGAGGGTCAGTCGTGGTAGGGGTGATAATCTTGGGACAACATCCATGCGAAAGCATATGGAAAGGCAACACCAACAGGCCTGGAAGAACCGTGACCCCAATACCACCTCCTGTCAGGATGCACCATACACTGCAGATCCCATCATGCAGCATCCTCTCACTGGAACTCAGGGCTCGTCAGCCTCAGTTGCCAGCAGCAGCACAGTGTCACTGCCATGTACACCGCTAATGAGGCAGCAATCCCTGACTGAGTCCATGGGCAGACATCAGGTGTATTCCAGCAGCCATCCCATGGCCCAGAAACTGACCGGACACCTGGTTAAGCTGCTGGTGCTTCAGTCCCTGCCCTTCAACCTCGTGGACTCCGAGCCTTTCAGGGATTTCATGGCGTGTGCGCACCCCAGATGGCGAGTCCCCAGCCGCCACTACATCTCTGGAAAAGCTGTCCCATCACTGCACAGTTATGTGCAGAAAAGGGTGGGCGACTCATTGGGACTCTCGGTGTCCAAGAGTGTGCACCTGAGTGCTGATGTCTGGTCCTCAAATTATGGGAAAGGGTAGTACATGTCTGTTACTGCCCATTGGGTCAACATCCTCCCAGAAGACCATCAGGAAGTTGGCCCATTCTTGCCACTGTCACCTCCACGGTGCTTTAGGGGGCCAGCATCGGGAAGCAGAAGTTCTGCCTCCACCACCTTACAAACATCCGCCGCTTCTACTGCAGTCCAACCTGCCCCGGTGTCTTACCACCGATGTCAGTCCAGGCGCTCTCAGGCTGTCCTCCATTTGGTGAGCCTGGGTGAACGGAGACACAGTGGGCAGGAGCTCCTCCGGACCATCAGGGAGGAGGTAGATCAATGGCTGACCCCACGTCAACTAACGGTGGGAAGTGTGGTAGCAGACAATGGGAGAAACATTGTCTCTGCAGTGCAGCAGGGAGGGCTGAGTCATACACCTTGTATGGAACATGTGATAAACCTCATAGTGCACAGGTTTCTTCGATCATTTCCTGCACTACAAGACCTTATGAGGATGTCACGCAGAGTGTGCAAACACTTCAGCCACTCCTACACTGCAAGGAACACCCTGCTAAGGATACAGAGACAGCGCAGTCTGCCCCAACATCGGCTAATCTGCGACGTGCCAACACGCTGGAATTCTGCCCTCCATATGCTGGACCACCTGGACGAGCAAAGGTCAGCCGTTACAGACTACCTCATGGGGCAATCAGGCAGCTTCACGCCACACTGTGACTTCCAAGTCACACACTGGCAGATGATGCGTGAAGTCTGCCAATTGTTGATCCCTTTTGAGGACGCGACTTTGAGAGCAGGAATGACTATGGGATCAACAACATCATCCCACTCGTCCATGTTCTGGAAAGTGCGCTGAAAACCATCATCAGTGAGGATTCCCAGGCCACCACTCCAAGGCTGAACATTGCCTTGAGCCCAGAGATGGATGAAGTGCAGATGGAGGGTGAGGAGGAGGAAGATGTCCATGCCCAGCCATTCCACACACCGCCAACTGGCTTCTCTGCCTCTCAATCACAGGAGGAGATGGAGGATGAGGTGGTAGAGGAAGCGGAGGAAGACCCCAGCAGACCCTGGAACTATACCGAGGACAGTGTAGAGGAGAGGCGCTCATTGTCCTTGGTGCAGATGGGAAGGTGCCTGCGGGAGTGTCTGAGGAGTGACAGCCGGATTGTGGACATCCGACAGAGGGACCAATACTGGCTGGCCACCCTGGTGGACCCTCGCTTCCGCCACAAAATGGCAGAATTTTTTCCGCCATCAGAGAGGGATGCAAAACTGGGGTACTACCAGGACCTACTCACCCGACAGCTGGTCTCTACTTACCATCGAGACCAGCCAGGTCCCAGACAACATCCGCTCGGGGGGAACCAGCGCGCTCCACTACCACCA